>CAUYQG010176078.1:0-18796 GCA_963574415.1 Tarsius wallacei | reverse complement strand
ATTAATTCCGTTTTTTTTTTTTTTTTTTTTTTTTTTTAATTTTTTCTTAATACGTAATTCCTGGGTTGCTTGCAGACGGTAATTTTCCCCTCCCCCCCCCCCCCCCCCCCGTTCAGTTGGCGGGCAGTCCTCCTGAGGAGATGGGATGAGAGGTCTCTCTGAAGGACTGTGTGTTTGACACATGTCATTCATTTTAGACCCTGTGTGGAAAACTTTCACCTATGGATCTATCTGGAAAGGAAAAAAATCACCTTCCCTTTTTCTGAATGCTGACTACTGGGATCTTCTCTCAGGTGCTCAGAAAACTTGGCCCAGATAGTTAACACATCAGCAGCAGAGGTGGCTGTGAGCTGGGGGGGTGGCGGGGGTGGCTGTGAGCTGGCATGATGGCTACAGGCCCAAGCTCACACACAGCCCTCTGGAGTTTGACATGTGCTTCCTCTCAGAGGAAAGCAGCTTCAGAATCACCCTAGTTTTGATGCCAGAAAATGCCTATGTTCACGAACTCTCACTCATCATCATCTTATGACATTTGATGACCCCATGAGGGAGCAGCCCAGGATTTAGTTTTGTGTTTAAACTACTTTATGTTAAAGAGTAGAAAACATCCACTAGGAAAAGTCCAGGTTGAGGTTGTGGGGTCGTTCTCTTCTTGTCTTTGCCGCTGGTCATGTCACGAATGAATCTCTTAGAATGTTAGGTTTCTCATCTGTCAAAAGAGGATAGAATCATGGAGTCTTAAAGGGGCATAGGGTGTGTGGTTTTAAATCTTAACCCTAATGTTCTGTCTGTGAAATGACCCTGGTGAGGTAACAGGTGACATTGTGGAGCTGTAAGGAATTGGTGGGGGCCGTTTAGGATTTATACAAGGGCCACTTCACATCCCAAAAGGAATCAACCATTGATGCTTGTTGGACTATAATGTTTGAATGCTATATTTCTGTTATGTCTTTAAAATTTAATCTGGGGATAGGACTAATTCTAATCAAATACAGGTAAGATATGCTATCTAGGCTGGGCTCGGTGTCTCAGCCTGTAATGCCAGCACTTTGGGAGGCCGAGGCAAGTGGATTGCCTGAGCCTGCGGGTTCGAGACCAGCCCAGGCAACTTGGCGAGACCTCGTCTCTACAATGAAATAAAAAATAGCCGGGCGTGGTAGCGCACATCAGAGGTTCCGGCTACTTGGAAGGCTGAGGCGGAAGGATTGCTGGAGCCCAGCAGGTTGACGCTGGGGTGGCTGTGAGCATGCGTGCCACTGCACTCCGGCCTGGGCGAAGGAGTAAGACTCCAGCTAAACAAAACAAAAAAAATTATGCTGTCTCTATCATGGGTTTTTTCCTGATGTAGCTATTTCCGTTTCAGGAAATATAGCTCATGGCTCTGTTGTGAAATGCATAGCAAATACCCTCTGTGATTGGCACTTGTGGCTCTTCAGGCACGCTGGCCTGAAGAAATCTGCATCTGCAGGGATCTTTATTCCTTCTAAAAAGCCCAGAGTCTGATCTGTCACTCAGAGAGAGGATGACTGGGATCTTTTTAGTGTTGAGAGTAAAAGAAAACGGATACAGCCGTGAAAAGGGGTTTGTTTTGCAGCGGCTCGTGCACTCCCTACATATGCTGCCATTCTCCTGGACAGCAGTGACATCTAGCACCATGGCTGCTCTTCCTGGGCCTGTTGGTTTTATAGTACACTTGTGCTCACCCCTGGCCAGCCTGCTAAGCATGAGAACGGAGCCTGAGCAACTTATGCTTGAAGCAGGTGCATTTGCACATGGCTTTCTGGAAGGTCTGTCTTGGCCATAAAGCTTATGTGGAGCATAAATAAATGAGATGAGGATAGCCAGAATATAATTCTTGTTCACTTTAAGTACCCATGAAATGCTTTTTGGAGTGTTCGTATGCTCAGCAGTCAACACCTTGTAAATAACATTTTCTCTCAGTAGGGTCTTTTCCCAGGGGCCGCCTCTGCTTCCCTCAGACTTCTCTTTCCACGTGGAGGTGGGAGACAGGGGGCTTGGTGGGATCCACCTCTTTGCCACAACTGTAGAGATCGCCTACCACAGGTCCTCCCTGGCCTTAGCGTGGGAGGATGTTTGCTGACTGCTTTCTCGTTCCAACTTGGAGACACACGTTTATTCGATTTTCAAAGAGGCATCACCCACTTTGCCCTGATTTTGTTGATGTGTTCATTTGATGTCAAAGCCTTGCTTCCCCCACCCTCCACATTTGTTTTAAATTTTGGTTTTAGAAACTCGAATTAAAAACTCGTTCTGTGACTTAGCGTTGAGAGGTCCTGCAGGTCAGTGTTTCTCAAAGTGTTTCACAGAATACTAGATTCTCAAGATATTCATAGGAGCCAAGTGGAAAAATTCTGTGGCCAAGTAAGTTTCGGAAATGCCATGTTAAAGAAAAATTGGGCTATTTGCAGCAGGACTTCTCAGAGTCTTCAGAGTTAACACATAGTATGAACCTTCTAGGGTAGACTATGTTTCCTAAACGTATTTGACATCTTGAACCAAATCCTTTTTCTGAGGAACCCTCTTAAGAAGGCTTGCCCTAACATGTCACTGGAATATCAGCACCCCACTTGAGGACTGTGGCTTTTTAGCGCTTTCGCTCTCCCTTCTTGTTGAGTTTGTGGTGTGTCCTTGTCGTTTGTCAGTTGGGAGGCTCCGTGTTGATAGAAGCCTAATTCATTAGAGTTCATCTGTAGAGTTCATTGCTGGGCACAGGAGGTAGAGGCGAATGCAAGGATCTCCCCTCAAAGAATTCACAGCCTGGCAGTGGTGGTGACAGTCACAGAGTAAAAGACTGCCTTGCTCACAGAGTTGGAGCAAGGGAGTATGCGGCAGCCTGGCTTGCCTGCTTCCCTGGGACAGCCCTGCTTCCAGGGCTCCTCCGTTCTGTTCTCATGTGGCCTGTTCTGCTCGTTTTGAGGGGATGAAAACACAGACCCTACGACTTCAGAAGCTCCGCAGTGACAGATTAGAGTTCAGGCTGAATCTGGATGCTGGTGTCTCTCACAAGCTCTGCAGGATGCTCTTTAGTTGTGTCTGATTTCTAGAGCTGGTCAATTTCATCACAGTGGGACACTAGCCACCCCTGGGGCTCTGCTCAGAGGGAGCTAGGAATTGAAAAAGCCTCCCCGGCAGCCCACTCCAAGCTAAATGTGATCCTGTGGTATGACAGGAATGGTGGGATGTGTTTAGCAAAAAGCTGCCATTGCCATAGCTCTGTGTCATTGAGTCAGATCATTTATTTGAGTCTCAGTTTGCTTATCTGTAAAATGGGGTTAAAATGAAAACTTACCTCACAAAGCTCTTTTTTTTTTTGAGAAAGCAGGATTTATTGAGAGGACAGAGAAGCTCCCACAGTGGGAGGGGACCCAAAGGGGTTGCCCCACAAAGCTCTTATAAGGACTAGTTCTGATATAGGCTTATATCTTTTGGCACCTTTTTAAAAAGTTATTTAATGTTTATTGTGGCATAAAATGTCTCCAGAGGTTGATGAGGACAACAGGAAGCAACCAAGCCAAAATACACTGTTGGCAGGAGGAGTGACTGCTTTCCTGGATGAACTAAACTCAGCTGGGTTTCTTTTTGTTAAAAAGGTGCAGCAATTGCCTGTGATTGTGAAACTTTTGATTTCTAGAGTCGCTGTTCCCATCCGGGGGTACCGCTAAGGAGACTATTCTTTTCCACTAACAAAGGGAACCGACACCACAGATGGCGTGAGGAGATTTGTGTGTGGTACCCAGAGTGTTCCATTAGCATCTTTAAAGGATTGCCTGAGCTGTCCCAGCTGTCTCTCTCCCGCTCTCCTTAACATGGGCCCCTGTCAGTACCCACAGGGGCCAGCGACAAGCCACATGGAGGAGGAGCCGCACCCTGCCCTCCTCAGCTGCCTCGAGCCTGAGTCTCTGCTGCTGTTGGAAGGACACCTGACAATCTGGTCTTCATCCTCCCACTGCTGGCCATCCCGAGCCACTCAAAGAGATAAAGAGGCGCTCCAGTCCTTCCCACAGCCCCAAGAGGGATCTTGGAGCAGAAAGACTGCCAATGTCATAGCAAGGTGCTAGCAGTGGCTCTGGCCTTGAGTCGGCCCAAAGCTGGTGGTTTATCTCTTGCTGGCTAACATGACACCATTTGGGGTTCAGAACATACAGTCACTGTACCCTTAAGATTTCTTCCAACTCCAAGTTCAGTGAACACCCAACAAAATGAGCTGTACTTCCCTAGCTGCATCTACCCACAGCAGCAGCCAGGCCTGGTTGGAAGTCCAGTGCCCTGAAGAGGGGCGCCAGACTACAGGTGTTTAGTTTCTCTCTCTCCCGGAGATAGATGTGGGCCTTATTCTGCCTAGATGAACTTTTTTTTTCATTCCTCTCTTTTGCTAAAATCCATGGCATTCATGTAATGAAGGATGAGAGTCACTTAGTCGTGAAGTCTCAGAGGGTAATTCCAGTGTTTCTGAAGGATAAAACTTTAATTGTTGCTAGTCTTGGTTTGATTGTAGGTTTGCGTGTTAGTATGTCTCCCCTCCTTCCCTCTCTCTCCCTCCCATGAAAGAAATCTGGGCCCTAAGACTTTTTTTTTTAATATTTATGTCTGTGTGGAGCGTTTGACTTGATTCCTCAGGGGTAATTAGTGGCCAAGAAGAGACCAGAGGTAGGCATCTAAGAGTTCCAAGGTCCAACTTTTAAATTAACTTCTACTGGGCCTCCATTTGTAAATATGCCACTGTAATTAACTAGAACTTCCATTGCTTAGATGTTATGTTCAGAAAGCAATACAGCCTCACGTCATTATAAGTAATCAGAAAATGTGTTAGTGATGAACCATTAGGATGGCTCTTGTCCTTACTTGAAAATGCCACCAGAGCGCTGCCCGCTGAATGCTTCAAGCCAGAGCACTGCCCGCTCAACCCAGTCCATTCTGCTCTGGCTGCCCTGCTGGCTGGGTTGGGGCACCCCATGGCAGGGAGCCCTGGTGCTCACCACTCCAGGTCAGGTGCAGGCTGAGCAGCGAGAGGAGGGCCACCCTGGCTGCACAGACACGGGTCCATCCCACTGCTGGCATCTGCACACCTGGCCAGCCTGCTGACCTCAGGAAGACTCTTTGTCTCACTGGGTCATAAGGCCACACTTAAGTCCCTTTCAGTTCTCTCCTGGTGTTCTTCTCTTGCACTGGTGTGATGGCTGCCTCTTGGCCACCATCGGAGTCACCTGCAAGTCCTAGTTGGTCATACCTTAGAGGTGGATGAGCAGTTTGAATTATTTGTGGACCTCAATGAACCGGTTTTGTGTCCTCAGTTTCAGAACTACTTGGAAAAATTAGACTGTCTCTCAAGACCCTGTATATCTAAAGCCGGGTGAAGGACTTGAGAGACTCTTCTCTTCTGTACTTGGTAGCCAGTTCCTGAGATGGGTCGGCAGTGATACCTGCCCTTCCTCCCACCCTCAAGGGATCTAGGGCATCCCAGCCTGACATACCCATTATTCACCCCCCCACGCACACACACACCCCAGTAAATGCAGTGAAGAGTCATACAGACTGGGGTCACACCCAGCGAACATAAACATTGTGATATTCAGGTCATGGTTGATGGCCCCAAGCATTTCCTCCTGGCCTTCAGTTCCCTTTTGTTTTTAAATGATGAATCACTTTATTGATGGCAGCAACTGGAGACTCGGAGTCGCAAGATCTTAATTTGGGGGCCAGCGATAAAGGCTGTGTGTTGTAGGATATGCAGAAAGTGTGGGCAAGATGAATTCTTTATTAAATACTTAAGAATTCGTTGAATGTTAACATTGTGCCTCGTGTTGATTTCATCACATAAGAAATAAGAGTTTTGGATGTTTAATCATCAGAAACTATCCTCCCCACAAAAAGCATTACAAATCCTAGATCTTGTCCCACATGCAGTGGGTTCTGCCTAGACTCAAATAGGACTTACTTGGCAAAGGTGAGTAGTCATGGAAACAGTAGCAGTAAAAGAATGCTAAGCATTCGAATTGGCAGAGAGGAAGAGAGGGCTCTTCCAGAAGAATGGCTAATCCACTTGTTCAGCCAACATTTATTGTGCACCTATTTTGTGCTTTCAACTTTCCAGGCTACTTGGAACATGAAGAAAATGTTTTCCTCACTGGTCTATATGCTGCTTGAGGGAAAAGAGCGTATCTAAGACAGTGCTCTTAAAATAGTAGGTGCTCCCTAGGTGTTTAGTTTGAAGACTTACTCCACTTCCAAGGAGTTCAACATATCGGGAGCTCAAAGTCCATGAAAAACTTGCCATTCCAGGCACTGTATGATTAAGTGCCAGGTGAGTGGCGGATGAGTGTGGTTTCGGACAACCTGGAGAGGGTGGGGCTGAAGCAGCCTTTAGAACTCTGTGGGTGATTCACTTGGGTGGCAAGAAGAGCTGTCCAGCAAGGTGTCACTGAACCTGACCATCAGATGAGTGGGGGCTTGTTCCCAGAAGCTGTTGTGGGTCCTAAAACGTGAATGAGGAGGGTAGAACCTGATTCCACGGGTCTTTGCCAGCCACCATTTTTGGACATCATAATTAAGGTTGAATAACCGTGACTCCAGAGAGGATCCAGATGCCCCTTAAAGGCTTTTCACCTTTAAATTGGTTCTTGAAAAGAACATAATCCAAAACTTCACATGCTGTTCTATGCAGGTGGAAAGTCTAAGAATCTTAAGAAAATACAAACTCTCTGCAGCTATGTTATTGACTCAAATCAATACTTACAATATTTCTGCCATGTCAGTGTTCACAGTTGACTCCGAAGAATATTGGTCAACATAATCCATACCTGATGTAAAGGCAAAGACAGGGCATTCTTAAGATAAACTTGTTGAAGCCATCAATGTTTCCTAAAGTTTAAGCAACAGAAAAAGCCAGTGCCTCCCAGCAAGTGATCCAGCTCTCACCCCTCAGTCGTGAAGTGCTGGATGGTCACTTCTTTCCCTGTGTCTCCCTTGTGTTTTATCAGCACAGCACAAAGCCTGGCTGGAAGGACGGTCCACGCCAGGACCAGGTCTCAGGTGTCTTGATGGCAAAGGCTCCCAAGAGGCCTGTCACCAGCCTTCCCAGAGAGGCTCACCTGCCGCTTGAGCAAACCCAGGAATTACTAGGCAGCAGCGCACAGCAGCCCTTCCACAGGTCAAGCTTTTCTTTTACACAAACTGAGTCTGTTTGGTTTTTTTTTTAGTAGTGTGCATTGCTGAGTGCCTTTCCAGTGTTGTCCTGAGTATCACCTTTGCCATTAAAAGCTGCTTATTCTAAGCTTCCCTGTAACATTTTCACCTTCCCCATAAGTGCTTACTTGCCATCAGCGAGTACCAGAGCCAGTGAGCTGGGTTTTCTGGAAATCTGACATTTCTTTAGGGGAGGCTTCTCAACTGAATGCAAGTCTGCCTCCCCAAGCCTGCCCAAACATCCATATCTGTTCTGCTTCCCTCATAAACTGCTCAGCACCTGAAATGACAAGTGGATAGCATTTGTCAGAGTGGACTTTTACAGAGCTGTACCTCCCAAGTCCTCCCTCAGGCGGACATGGAGGGTGTGTCTGTTTGGCCCCCATTGCAGATGGAGAACTGGATTCTTATCAGCCAGGCCCCTGCCACCCGTGATCCTCAGGCTGCTTCCCAAGAACCTGTCTAACTCTTTCATCACCTATTCCATCCTAGAACAGACTGAAAAATGACCCAATTAAGCCAGAGGATTGTGCGCCATTTTGCTACCAAAACCTAAGACCCGCAAAAGCGTTGCTTTTCCCAGGTGAAACCAACTACAAAAGCCTTGGTGGATGTCAGCAGACGACTCTGACTCACGTGGGCTGGGTGACTCTTAAATCCTACCGAGAGTGAAGCAGAGATAGTGACAGGCAGGCGTTTCTTTGAATGTTAGAATAGAAATATTCGAACTCTGAAACCCACCCCTGGTCTCTGACCTCCCTGTGAGGCCTCCCTGTCAGGTTGTGTGAACATCAATCCGTTTCTACCCTCAGCATTCCATATTTAGTCCCCAGCTTGCCCCAGGGGTTGCAAGTTTGGCGTAAGTCATCTTTGTTTTTAAAGAGTGAGGAAAGTGTTGTTTCCCTTTAATTTGGTTTCTCAGGCAAACTTCCCTCCAAACATCTTTCAGTTCTAGCTAGGAAAACAGTTGCTAACCGTCACGGATTTATGGATTTGTGATGTTAGGGTTTCATCTTCCTGTCTCTTTCTTCTTCTGTGTCCTATTTAGTATTGGGGTTCTGTTCCTTCTCTGCCAAAAAGATAAGAACACTGCTGAAAAATTGTTCGCTGTGGAGTTCAGTTGTGGGAGGACAGCAGTAGGAACATGTATGTTTTATTCCCAGGTTAAAGTTGACTGAGTTGTTAGGTTTTGTGTAGAGTTTTTGGAGGCATTTCCCTTTCTTAGAACATCATGTGATTTCGTGGTGATAATTAGACAGAAAGTTGTCTTCCCTACAGATGCCAAGATTATAGAGGGACTTACTCTCACCAGAGACCAGATGACAGCATTCATAGATATTTTTAGAATGAGCCCCATCATTTATTTGGTCTCCCCATTTCATATTTCTTGTGTCAACAACTGATTTCCAACTTATTTATTGGTTAGGGAGGGAGAAGATGAGATCTCCATATTAATGAAAGCCACTGATGGGATGGGACGACATATTCATGTTCACTGTTAATGGCCATGTTGCCTAGTATAACTACAAAATAACAGCTGCAATTCCATCAGCTATGTGCTTCCTTTTCCTTCCAAAAGTTTTGCTTGATCTGGTGTGTGTTTAAACTAGAAGGGCATCAACAAGTTAACTAAACCTCACAGTTAACTAAAACGTCATACTTTAAACAATGTAAGAGTGATGTGTGCTTCCTTAAAATCCATGACCCCTGTGCCCAAGCTGAGTATCATCTAGTTCCCACCCAGCGCGGTAGCTCAGTAGCAGAGTTTCATCACTTAATATGCTCTTTCTCTTCTTTCTGTCCTTGATTGAATCAGATAAATATGTTGCAGGCATTGAGCTACAAAAGAGCCTTTACAAATCTAAGCTAGATGAGTTGCTGCTTTCCTTATGATTATTTTTATTACCCCAGTTTTCCTTGAATGGATTGTGTTTCCATTCAACACTTATCTGGTCCTTTTGTGTTTTCACAATATTTTGCAATCGGTTTTCCTTCTGTCACAGAAAAAGCCAGTGGCCTTTCTGTTCTGTGGAGTGGAAGTCCCTATCTTTGATTTGTCCTCTGTAAGAACTGTCTCCTGGGCCTGGGCCTTCGCCTCTACCCACTCGATGTGTAGGCACCGAAGCGGTTTCCTGAGCAGGTCTCCCTGTAGGGCATTGCCTGGGAGACCTCGGGGACATAGCGTCACAGTTGGCCCCAGCCCCAGTCTGCAGGAAGGGAGAGCATGATGATGAGTAGATTGCCTTCTTAATGATGAAGTTCCCCGAAGATTCTGGGCCTTTTGGTGAGGGAATGGGTATTTGTCGGTTGTGGCTTTAGATGGCCCCACGTGGGCTTCCTGCCCCTTTTCTGCAGAGAATGGTGCCATGTGAGGGGTCGTAGGCCCCCTCTGTCTCCTTCCCTCTTGTGTTGGCCCAGCCCCCGCAATAAAGCAGACTGTACTAAGCTACCACTGCACTGGGGAATGAAAGGTGTCACCTTTCCATTATGCATGGGCTCCTGTGGCTGAATAATTAACACCCGAGGGAACCAAGGGAGGGGGTCTGAGTTAGGTAATCCGTTACAGCTTCTCCCTTGGCGCTTACAATAAGTCAGGATCACAACTTGGGGATGTAGTCCCCTGATGCCTCATTGCATAGTGATGTTAGAATGTGGTTTATTCAGTGTTATTTTGAAGGAAAAAGCATCCCTTTCCAAAGGACTCTGTCTGTGAAGCCCTGTCCCATGGTTCACACTTCGGAGGGCCCAGGAAGAGGACCTGGAATGGCACTGGCTTTAGCAAGCTCAACGCCTCACAGAAACTGAGATCTGGGGTTTCCTTTTTCTCCCTCTGAAATCAACAAGCCATTATTTTATAGTACAAGATCATATTGTCCAGTCTCTTTACAAAGCAACAAATATCCCTGAAAAACCAGCAGCGAGGGAAACTAAATACCAGGATTAGGTGGCACGAAGACAGGGCCTTCTTGTCCCATGTGATTATCTCTGCCTCCAACAGAACAACCTGAAGTCTTCTTCCTGGAGCCTACAGCAAGGGCAAATATGACCGTGAGCCTCTAAAGTTTTAAATACTAAGTCCTGTGATCCTTGCTAATATTGATAGTGAAAGGTAATACCAGCAAGTACAGAGGCCAAGGATGCAGAAGTCATAGGGCACTTGTGAACATTCCAAGGGACCACAGGACATCTCCAAAGGTGGGAGAAGCAGGTCACATATGTTGATGTGTGAGTTTACCAATACATGTTTCATGACTCACCTTCTCTGGTGAGAAGATCACGAATCATGTTGCTTCGCTACCACTTTTTTATCCATCTCTTGGCTTAGAGCCATTTTTTTTTTTTTTTTTGCTACCATAACAGCAAATACTGCCACCATAAACAAATCTTATGTCTTGAGCTCTATCACATCAATTCCTTCAGGTACATCTTTAAATATACTTTTTTTTTTTTTTTAAATCACTGAACTTTTCTGGACTCGGTGGTCACATGAAGTCTGATAAGCTTGTATAAATTCAGATGCCCTGAGAGGACCTCTTTTGTGCCTTTCCACTGAAGACCTTTGGAGACAAGATAATTATATTGTTGCTAATTGTTAATGGGATGTTTTGGGGAGGGGGTTGTTTGGCCATAGGCATGATATAGAATGTCCTTCTCTGCAAATGTTTAATATAAAAGCCAAATTCCTAAGGTGGCCCACTTAGAAATGACTTACTCTGTTTATGATAGGGGCAAGGAGGAGTCCAGATTACCTACACCCGGCAGCACAGACATATTAAGACCTTTGTGGAAAGTGGCCATTTCCTCTCCCTTGGTATTGGGGAATACTAGAGAGCGTGGACATGGTCAACAAGTTCAGTAAGTCCACGTGGCCAGTGGGGGAGAAGCAGAGTAGAACTGGGCTGCTTAGGGTGGCCAGCTTTCCTTCTTTTAGCAGGAAAACCCCATGTCCTAGGAAACCCCTCAGTCCAGATGTCTAGAATGAAACCTTCTCTGCACCTTGAGCATCTCACTTAAACAGGCCCACAAAGATGCCCCAACGCGCCCTTCCTGGTGAACCACCCCAAGTGAAGGCTCCCATTTCCTTTGGTCTTTTCAGCTCTAGAACATTTTATAATAAGTTCCTCAAATAAGAAATAAGGTAAGCAATCTGCATGCTTTGTCCTTCGAATCTCCAAACTTTGATACTGGTGCTGCAAAAACAGTTTTGCCACGTGTGCCCTGGGCTCGAGGTGGGGCCAGGGGGGCAGGAGGCCAAGGCGGGTAGCCCTCGGCTACTGCTGATGAAATGCCCTGAATGACCTCTGGTTTTCTTTTCTCCTCCTTTAGACCCTCAAACTGACAAAAGACCTACAGAGAAAACCCTTTGCCAAATCTGCTCTCAGCAAGTGGACAGTGATACCGTTTACAGCTTAACACCTTTGTGAACCCCGCGCCATTTCCTAACCCAGCAGAGACTGTTAACGGCCCCTTACCCTGGGTGAAGCACTTACCCTCGGAACAGAACTCTCTAAAGTATGCAAAATCTTCCTTGCACGGGGTGGTGAGCTGCCTGCCAGCGGAGGACAGCACTCCAGCAGCACCACCCGCCCTCATCCAGAGCACACCACGAGCCCCCTGTCAGCTGTTCTGTGGCGTTTTAATCTTGCGATGGTGTATGGGGTGTTTTAAGTGTTGTTCTTGTGTTCGTTTTCCTTTGACTCTGTCTGTTTTTCACATGCATTAACTTCAATATTTTTCTGTTAAAATGTTCACCGTCCTTCCCCTGGCAAACTTAAAAACAGAAGGAAAACATTGTACCAGTTACCATTCCGACTTTGGGCGTCACAAGCGTTTGAGCCTGTGGAACTCCATAAACTAACACATTACATAAACTCGAGGGGGATTTTCTTTCTTCTTTTGTTTGGTAGAAAATTATCCTTTTCTAAAAACTGAACAATGGCACAATTGTTTGCTCTGCGCACCCATCCAGGATTGAACCACGCACAGGCGAAGTCAGCAGAGCGCGGCAACCCACCCAGTGTGTTTTCGGTTCTGAGACAGGGTGGTCTGTGGACAGGACCCCAGCACCTGGGCAGTAGGGCCTGTAATCTCCTGTCAGTGTCCTCAGCTAATGTGAACAGTGTTGGTCTATTGATTAGAAACTAGGATCTTTTTCAGGAAAGAAATTGGCTCAGCTGTCCACTCGTTGCCAAATGCCACTAAAGGGGTCAGTTTTAAGGAGGAAAAAGGAGTTCTGTCTCGCTTTGCAGAAGAAATGAGCTTACAGATGAGCCCCAAGCTTGCAGTGAGAAGTGTGGGACGGGTACCAACCCGAGTCACTGCGCTTCCGACGTCACTGTTTTCCTATATATTCATTCTTGATCATTTTCACCCTTCCTGTGTGTGTAATCGGAGTGTACGGAGTCAGAGCCAATAGCATACAGACTGGTTTTTTAAAAAAAATAATAAGCTTAGGTTGTCATTGAACAGGTGACACAATGGCAGTATGAGATAGGGCACTTTTAACTTTTTTTTCCCTTGCTTTTGTGGATTTCATTTTGTTTTGTTTTCCAAAAGTTATGGTGCTGTATAGGTGCTTTGTGTTTAACCTGGACAGTGTGATTATCTTCATTACCTTCTTTGGTAGACGGAATAGCTGGGAACACCTTTGGTACACGTGAAACTGGTGTGACTACGCTCTGATTAGCACAGCATATGCATACTACTCCAAAGTGACACATGAAGACTTTTCTTTGCATAAAAAGCATTAGGCATATAAATATATAAATATATTTTATCATGTACAGTACAAAAATGGAACCTTGTGCATGGGCGTTAGGAATACAGGCTAGTATTTCACACAGGCTTCCCTGCTTGAGTTCTTGCTGATGCTTGCACCGTGACAGTGGGCACCAACACAGACGTGCCACCCAGCCCCCTGCACCCGCCACCGGCCACCAGGGGCTCCCTTGTGCTCCTTTGCTTTATAACGCCTCTGGGGGCGATGGTGGTGGTGACCACAGCTCCTAGCATAACGAGAGTTCCATTTGGTATTGTCACACGTCTCTCCCGCCTTGCTTGGGTTGCCCTGTTTGAGCGACGGCCCTGTTGATTTCACCCTGCCTTCTACCGAATCTGTAAATTGTTGTGCAATGGTGGTTATAGTAGACCTGTAGCACATGGCCTTTTCTAAACTGCTCCATGTTTATAATCTTCCTTTTAAAAGTATGTATAATTTTTAAAAATATGTATTCTATTCACGTGGTCTGCTTGTCAGTGAGCCAGACTTGCTTCCTGTATTCCTTTATAATGATGCTACCACCCCCGTGATTCCTCAGTCATCTGCTGAGCGCAACACACTGTCCAGTAGCAGTGAGAGAGGGCTGCCTCCCCAGCCTCCTAAGTGATGCTGCCCTGGGTGGGACGGATGCATTGCACAGATGATGGCAGCAGCTGGGGGGTGGGTACCGCCTACAAAGGGCAATCCAGAGTGCTTCCAAGGGGAGGACCCTGCACATTTCTCTCCTAAGTTCAAAGAAACAAGCAAACTAGCCACACAGCCACTTGCCTTTGCAGTTTCATAGACCCTGGGGCCTGCTTCGAGAGTGAGAAGGGCAGTCCTCCAATGTGTTCCAACTTCAAAATGCTGATTTCCTAGGAGACACGTGGCATCTCGTATCTCTTTGCTGATGTTTGTTGGATTTCAGGCAGAATGGCTTACAACATGTCTCCTAGAACCAGATTATCCTTTAATCTGAGACAGCTGAGGGAGGGACAGAGGAAGTATGAGGACAGGGCAGCCACAGAACAGGTCAGGAAAATAGAGGGTGAATGCTTGGATTTTTAAAAAATTGTTATTTCTGTTAATAACTCAAACAGCATCTACACATGGAGTGTGGTGGAGAGCTGAGACCAGGGCAAAGTCAAGTGCAGCATCAGCACCATGAGACCTGCCAGCCCCGGGAGAGGGGTCAGGCAAGAATCTAATAGTGTCCAGGGTCGTGGCACCCCCCCAACCCTCAGCTGGCCACTCAGCAAGGCCAGACTTCCCTAGACTAGCCAGGTTCCAAGGCGGACAGACTGGGCAGGGGTGCTGCCTGAGCCTTCTGCCCTTTGTATCGAGATCCCGCTTTCAGTACGGGCTGACTGCTGGCCACCACGTGGTGTTCTGAGTGCCACGGGTCCCTAACAAAAAGTCATCTGATCCGGAGCATCTCAGCAGAATACTTGGTAGCCCCCAGGACCTGGCCGCTGTAGTGTTGAAATCATGATGAGAACTGTCCAAGGCTGCCCTCAGCTTCTAAATGAGCTGCTCCAGGGAGCTGCCTACTTTTTGATGGGAAATTGGCAAGAAGAGCACTCATGTTGAAAACATGACATGCACTCTTGGGCTCTGTTGTTCTCTTCTGGGCTCAGAACCTGATACCTTTTACCAAAGCTAGAAAAGAGCTTTATTGCAAGCCTTCATTGTCCTGGCGTGAGACCCACCGCCAGGCTCAGCGTACCCCATTAACTGTGAATGCATCTGAGGTTGGTTTCCTTTATTGCATCCTCTGCAACATAATGATGGCTGAAATACATTTTTTTAAAAAAATTTCAGAAGTTTGTCTCTCCTGTGAATGGGAGGATCATGCACATACGTGTAGCACAAGGCCGACTTTGTGTTTGTTTTTGGTGTTGATTTTTAGCATCGTGTGTGTCGCTTCCCCATCCTGAGGAGAGGACACTACTCAGGACAGGTCTGCCCCCTCAGGGTGTGACTCAGGTGGTACACAGTCTAATGACGATAGGGACAGATGGTGCCTCTGCCTAACGACCCCACGTAAAGAATGAGGAGCGTTTGAATCTCTTGGAAAAGACCATCAGGAGGAAAGCGGTGAAAAAGCAAGTCTTCCTTCCCACATGTGGGTGCCGGGAGCTGGCAAGGGAAATAAAAACGTTATCCTTTCTCTCTAAAAGCAAAAAGAAAAACCCTGACAGCTCTGAACTCCCGATTTTTTTTTTTTTTTTTTGCTGTACTTGGGGAACATTGTATGATTAGACATCATGTTTTAAAACATAATAATGAGCAAATGTTGGGTAGAAACGCAACCACTGGTAAAGAGGTACAAAAAAGCCAGCCTCTCTGGAGCCTGGGGAGGCAGGTACTACGAGGCAGAGAGGAACTACTGGCGGGAGCATGGCTGTCAAACAGGACCGGAAGGCAGACGCCCAGGTAGCTGAAAAGAGGGTATTGGGTCTGATCTAAGTCTTAAAGTGATTAACGTTTTATGCAGTTTGTATGAGTGGAATATTTTCCTCTTGTTTAGTTTCATTTGTACATCTTTTTCTTTGATGAATGATTGGTCATGAGGCCTCTCACACTCCAGAAATACTTGTACGGCTGCTTTTTTAAGAAAAATGTGTGTCTGGTCACTTATTTCTCTAAAATTATCTCATTGCCTGGCAATCAGTCTTCTCTTGTATACTTGTCCTAGCACATTTTGTACATGGGAAATGTAAACAAATGTGAAGGAGGACCAGAAAAATTAGTTACTATTAAAAAAAAATGTATTGTGCATTTTTTGGCTTCACATGTTTAACTTTTTTAAAGGAAAAAAGTTGCATGAATGGAAAAAAAATCTGTATACAGTATCTGTAAGAACTGTCTTATCTGTTTCAATTCCTTGCTCATACCCCATATAAACTAGAACTAAATATGGTGCCTGACCATATTTACACACCTGGGAGTCGAGCAGTTCAGACGTTGGTTTGAAGCACCTCATCCTTCCTTTCCAAGCGAACACTATCATGTTGCATTCTTACGGAGATTTTGTCTAACCATATGTTGCCATGGATTAACTCCGCCGCCTTCTCAAGGATCAAAACCAGTTTGATTTGGGAATCTTCCCCTTTCCAAATGAAATAGAGATGCAGTACTTACTTTCCTTGGTGTCTGTAGATATTGCCTTGTGTATTCCATTTAAAACCGTAATCTAGTTTGTAAAAGACATGGTGACGCATGTAAATAAAGCATCAATGACACTCTACCTTACTCCAAGATATCTGTTTGTTCTTCCCTTTTTCTTTAATCCTAGGAATAAAATGGCTGAGTTGGTCTCAAGGTCTTCCTGTGGAAGGACGTCACAGCTGGGATAGGCACAAAGTTGAGAGATTTCCATCACGAGAACTTTAATGATATGAACCTCGTAAACACTCCTTCTCTGGCCCATTTCTGACCTCCACGGACAATTTAATAAAAACAGGTCGAGGGCATTGCTCACGGTGGCCGGTAGCCATGGTTGGTGTGCACTGAGTCATGTGGCCCCAAAGAGCTTTCAAGTAGGGAGGCGGGATTTGAACTGCCTCCAACGAGCCTCAGAGGTTTGGCCCTCAGGCAGTCTTCCTCATGTGAGTCCAGAAAATGAGTATTGGTCGTCCACAGTGCCCTCCTACATATCGAAACCAAACACTTCTAGTTTGGCTTCTGGTGGCAATGGCATTAAGTATTTCCTCTGTGGGTACAGTTAGGGCCTCCTCCGTTAAGGAACTCCACCTATTGTAAACCTATTCTTAGTAGCCTAGGTTCTGTTTTTCATTTTAACAGCCATATAAAAATTATTCAGCTTACAGAATAAGGATTTGGTTTAAGGTCCCACACCACATGGTGGGCTCTTATTTCAGCTCAAGGAGGTGAAATAAATGTTTAAATTGGCTATTTGGGATAAATTCTGGCTTGGAGAGCCATGCTATTAGAAGTTTTTCCTCACCATTGTTTTAACTATGACGGTAAAACCCCACCATCTTCTGATACCAAAGCCTTCTGGGGAAGGGTGTTTCACTTGAAATTATGTCCCAATTTTGATTCTTCTCCCAAAAGATGAATGATGGAAGCCTAATACCAGTTGTCACAAGATTCATAGCAGGTTTCTCCAAAACCAAGAGCTAGTTAAAAGTGAATGATCAACAATGACAAAGTCGACCTGTAGCATTTTGATGGGTCAGCCCCTTAACGGGCACCAGGAGAGTGAGTCCCTGTGCCTGCCCTCTGTGAGGGCGTGCTCAGGTGTGATCAGGAGAAAGGGGGCGGTTCTCGCACTCTTTCTGCTTCAGCTTGTGTAAAAGAGGAAGAATTTGGACTAGTTAACCTCTAAGGCACTTTGGGGATTTGATTTTGTAATTATTCAAGCATCAGAGCAAAGCTTTAAGTCAGCAAATGTTACTTTGATATGTAACAGCCAAGTTACCCACACCACAGCTGGAATACAGGGGTCTCAGGTTGAAGAGGGTGGGATTCATAACCACCATCTCTCACACACACACACACACACACGATCACCCACCACCCTCCTCCAAGATACAGAAAGTAGGAAAACAGCTGTGGGGGAGGGGTGGAGAGCAGTCTGTGGTGTCCTGGGTTCCTCTCAGCTCAGCCCTGTGGTAGGAAGGAGCAGAGAGTGTGTCTAAGGTGTGGGGGTAAAGGGGCTCATTCACAAAGGGGACTCACTCCAGTTCTGCTTTCTTCTCCATCAAAGAGAAGCAGTGGTCCCGGGCTTGCAGGACACATTTGGAGCTGAACGAAGAGCCCTTTCTCTTGGATGTTCCTCGTTCAAAAGTGAAAAGATGAGAGGATTGCTTGAGCCCAGGAGTTCAACACAAGCCTGGGCAACATAGGGAAAACTCATCTCCACAAAAAGAAAGAAAAAAGTTAGCAGGGCATGGTGGTACATGCCTGTGGTTACAGCTACTCAGGAGACTGAGGCTGAAGGACTGCCTGAACACTGAAGGTCGAGGCTGCTGTGAGCCATGATCATTGTGATCATTCCGCTATGTTCCAGCCATGGCAACAGAGTAAAACTTCAACTCAAAAAAATAAAAACTGGACATGGTGGCTCACACCTATAATTCCAGCACTTTGGGAGGCTGAGATGGGAGGATTGCTTGAGCCCAGGAGTTCAACACCAGCTTGGGCAACATAGGGAAACTTCCTCTCTACAAAAAAATAAAATTAGCTGGGCATGGTGGTCATGCCTGTAGTCCCAGCTACTCAGCAGGCTGAGGCTGAAACTGCAACTTAAAAATATAAAAAAAGCTAGGTGAGCCGGGCTCGGTGGCTCAGCCTGTAATCCCGCGCCTTTGGGAGGCTGAGGTGAGTGGACTGCCTGAGCCTGCGGGTTTGAGACCCGCCTGGGCAAGCGAGACCTCATCTCTACAATAAATCAAAAAATTAGCCGGGCGTGGTAGCGCGCGCCTGTAGTTCCAGCTACTTGGAAGGCTGAGGCGGAAGGATCGCCGGAGCCCAGCAGATCGAGGCTGTGGTGGCCAGGAGCGTGCCACTGCACTCCAGTCTGGGCGACAGAGTGAGACTCCAAATCAAAAAAAAAAAGCTAGGTGCAGTGACTCACACAGTAATCCCAGCACTTGGGGAGGCCAAGGCAAGAGGATCTGCCTGAGCCCAGGGTTTGACACCAGCCTAGGCAACTTGATGAGATCTTGTCTCTACAATAAATCAAAAAATTAGACAAGCATGGTGATGTGCGCCTGTGGTTCCAGTTACTTGGAGACAGAGGCACAAGGAGCACCTGAGCCCAGCAGGTCAAGGATACAGTGACTGTGAGTGTACCACTGCCTGGTG
>CAUYQG010176077.1:0-11221 GCA_963574415.1 Tarsius wallacei | reverse complement strand
ACGTGTTTCCATGTGACAATAGTGCTGCTGCTCTGCCAATCACACTGTCCTAGAATATAAGTTAGTAAACCATAGTTCATGGGCCAAATTTGGCCTGCTGCCTATTTTTGGATTAATTTTTATTCCATATTTTCCCTTTGTTTACTTATTAACTATAATTCCCTGCTGTGTGGGCAGAGGTAGAATCCTTTGACCATACTTTGCATAGCACTTCACATTTCTTCTATGACAGTTATAATCTGCTGTGAATAATAATTATGTGACTTCATTTAGATTTTAAACTTGAAGATAGGAATAATAATGTTACTCATTTTCGTATATAGTAGTTGCTACAGTAGGTGTTCATTACATATTTGTTAAATTGACATGAGTCCTGTTATCCCCTGTGATTAGCACATACTCTTTTATACCCCTCCAAGAAAAAAATTTAGAATTCAGTGCTTGAATTTTTATTTCCTCTCCTGTTTAAAAGCTTCAGTTTTGTCTGTGCTATTTATATAAAGAACCCCAAAGATACCCACCACTGTAAATGTCAAATAAGAGTAATAGAGGGGATGCAAAGAAAACATGGAATTATCTTTTTTGGAGGGCAGTCCTCTCGTCGTACACTCAAAATTTTTCCTCTGGATCAGTGAACCAAAGCTTTTATCTGAAAGCTTTGAGAAGTTTGTGTCATGTTTGCAGAAGAAACACTCTGAGTTGTGGCAAGCGGGTGACTGGTTCTTCTACCATGACAACACACTTCCCACACAGTGCTGAGTGTTCAGCAGTTTTTCAGCAAAAACCACATGACCCTCGTGCCTCATCCTTCCTATTCACTTGATATTGCCCTGAGTGACTTTTTTTGTTGTTGTTTCCTTGGATGAAAATAGTCCTCAAAGGAAAACATTTTGCTGATGTGGAGGTGAAACAAAAAATGGCAGAAGCACTAAAAGGCATCAAAATTGACGAGTTCAAAAACTGTTTTGAGCAGTGGAAAAAGTGTCTCAGTAGGTGTGCTGCATCAAATGAAGAGTCCTTTAAAAGGTTACTGAAGTTTAAGCATGTAAGAATAAATGTGCATTTTTGATAAACAAATTTGTTTATAAATAAATTTCATTTTTTGGGAGTCCCCCTTGTATTGCTCCTCATAACCATTTTCCAAGGCAAAATGAAAGTGAACAAAACTTTCTGAAACACTATGCAATTATATATTACTGACAAAACATATCTTTTAGAAGACATTCACTTATAGACGTGATATATTAGTGTTTGTAAATAATCTCTTAAATAATCTATTATTTTACTACTGATATGTGATGATGCCTCTTCAGTACCAAATTTTTCTGAGCTTTATGGTCTGTTGCTACCTGTCATGCAAGAGGAATTAAGATTGGTAGATAAAATTATGAAATATAATAGTTGCTTGTTTCCTTATAGTGAAACTATGGAAGATTTTATTTAGACTCCACTTTTATGTGTTTTCCAAATGAATTTTTATTTTCTAAAATGAATTTGTTATCAAAGAAATCAAAGATGCTTGTTGTATACATTGAAGAAATGTCATTTTAAGTTTTACAAACAAGCACAGCATAGACAAATATTTAAATTATACTTTAAAATAAATTTGTAGCTTGCAAATAGCTAATGCCCATCTAATCATCTAATTCAGCCATTTTATACATACTAATCACTGTATTTGGTTGGAATTGTATGAAGTTTCTAAAGACAGGAATTAAACTTAAGCTGCCAGTAAAAGAGGCCAATTTAAATAAGCGAGATGTAGACTTTGTTAAAAAAAATATATCTAGGGCATGCATTTATTACCAGGCTTTCAAGAAATCTCATCTGAACAGTTATGATGATGGTTATGCTTTGAAATATGCGTGCTTCAAATTATTTTTCACTCAACTTTAATTATTTTTATTCCCTTTGCAGCAAGATGAGGCGATCAATATCTAAAAATAAACTGTCATAAGTAGCTTTTTTTCCCTTCTTAACACAGAAGTATGGTACTGTGAAGTAAGTGGAAAGTGCTTCTTGATATTGGTCACTTATATTTAAAATGATGCTAAAATAAGAAAATAAAGATAATGTCAGCTTCCTTAAAAAACCTCCATTTGGAGGAATTTATTTAACCTACTATATTTATTTCACTTATTCCCAGCTGTGATGAATTTGGATCATTGTATTTGAAGATTTTTAAAGGAATTTTCCCCAACACTTTTCTCCCCATATAAGATTGGTTATGATGATACTTTTGAGAAAAAAATAGAAATTGATTTTAAAATCTTAAATGGAAAGAATTCTCACAAAAACTAAAGCTTCATTTAGAACACTGTCAGCAACTGAATCAGAACAATGAGACACGTACCCACACACTACTTGTCAGCATTGGAATAATTATCATGATGCCTACCCTAATGGATATCAGCTTAACATAAAATTATTCTACTGTACCATTTTTATATGCTTCACTTCCAAAACAAAAATGATGAATTAGATTGTCACTAGTTAAGAAATAAGCACAAAAGTGTCAGTTTGCAAGGTAAAGCTTTGGTGAAGTTTAGAATACTTGAGGTAAAAGATGAGGATGAGGACAGTGATCTTGGGAGACTTGAGACTCAGCCCTTTTGGTTCATGATCATTTCTCACTGGACAAATTTGTCATTACTTGTACCACCTGTAAACAGAAATGATCAAATGTTTCTCATAGTCACTGTGACAATTAAATGAGTTGTCTTTTAAAAGTGGTTCACAAATGCAAAGTGAAAAGCACGAAGGAAAGTAATACTATTTACAAAAAGGAGTAAGGAATAGAGACTTGATAAAAGTAGAATAGGAACTTTGATTTTTTAAAAAAGTACAGCGTTTTTTTTCTGTTTGGTGTCTGTTTTCTTGAGCTGCATTTACAGTGAAATCTGAATTACATGCTGAGGGAAAAATTTAAACGTGGGATATTTAAAATCATATTTTTTATTATTTTAAAGATATAGAGTATAATTCAGGGTTAGGTATACAAATGTTCATTATACAGGTACCCTTCCCTGGCAGTTTCCCTGAGATGTTAAATGCAGAGTGAAAACTTCCTTTTAAAATTCAGATTTTGACGATATGCTTTTACCTGAACTAGTCCTCTGTAAACTGTATATATTAACTCTTTCTGCTTTCTTAAGGACGTACACATTTTTTAGTTCCATTTTTCATGTCCTTGGTAATCACTAGTCATCACTAGTCTGAATAGTATTGGAAAGATTTTACAGAAAACTCCAAAGAAGAATAGTTACAGTCATCTCAACCTAATTACAAAGAAACAACTAGTGCTGCCACTTTGGTCTTTCCTGTAATAAATGTCTTTATTTAAGTTGTTATTCTGACTTTCTGACAGTTCATTTGTTTTACTTTGTTTCATATTTACCTGTCACATGTGTTTTGTTTCTTTCTAAATCTTTATTCAAGTAAATAGGAAAATATTCTTCAAAGATCTGTATTGAAAATGCTTATTTTGGATGAGTAACATTAAGCATGTACTTTCTAATCACTTTTGTTACCTTAGTAGTATTTTAAATGCAAAAACTAAAAGTAGAGATTTATGAGATATTCTCTAAATCTGCATTTTAAAATAAAAATATAAATGAGCATATTGAGTGTATTGCCCTTTTAAGATGCATTCCTGCTTGAATTTAATTTAACCACTTTATCTGTTTTATTTTAATCAGGTTGTTATTTACTCTAGGTAAATACTTGAGAGAAAATAAGAGCCTTTCTAGGATTTATTAAATGGGATTTGTGGTCAAATTCTTAAAGAAAATATTTGTAAATACTTTTTAAAAATTACAGATTTTTGTTAAAATAAATAGCCTAGAAGTAATTTTTTAAGCTTCATTAAGAATTTATTCAAAGAAATTTGGCCTGTAGGTTTTTTGACTATTGCTGTAATATTTTACTTATTACGTTACATCTGTATGAATTGTACCTCCTTTGCCTTCTTATTTGACATTTGTATCTCTCTTATTTTTTATGGCAAAATGGTGTAGTGGGCTTTGGCATTAAGTAGCTCAGAGTTCCTCCTCCTGGCTTTTCAACAAACAGTATAAACTTGGACAAAATTTCTTTATATCTCTGATACAATTTTCTTCTGTAAAAGTAGATCCCTACCATGTTAGATTATTGTAGGGTTGTTGTAAAGATTGGAAAGTGATTTAGCCCACGATCTGGCATTTAGGGGGAGCTTAATGAATTATGTAGCAAAAGAGCCTTTGAAAAGGCTAAACTCAGCTAGTTTCTTACTCAACAAAAAATTCCAAGGAGTGATGCTCTGCTTACTTTTGGTATTGAGTGGCACTGAAGAATAATCTTACTTCTAAAATGAGTGTTTTTTTAAAAAAATATGATTTGGGTTTAATTAAGGGTGTTCTTTATATTTTAATGCAAGTTGATTACTGTGCTTCAGAGTCTGGAAGATATTTTGAAACATCCAATGTTTAAAGGTAATGCAGACACATTCATCTTGATCACATGGGAATTTGTCATCCCTATCCACATATTCAAATAACCTACTGTTAAAATGTATATAAGTAATATATATAAACATATAAAAGTAAAAGGCCAGTGTAAAAGGGGGGGACCCACCCACAAGGAATATATTTATTTAAAAACTGTATTTATTTCTACATATTTAAACTTCTGTCACCCTCAGAGTACTCTCCATTTGATATAATACAGCTGTCGACATGCTTTTTGCACTGCTCAAAACAGTTTTTAAACTTATCAATTTGGATGCCTTTTAATGCTTCTGCCATTTTTGGTTTCACCTCTTCTACATCAGCAAAATATTTCCCTTTGAGGACTTTTTTTCATCCAGGGAAACAAACAAAAATAGTCGTTTGGGGTGACATTGGGTGAATAGGGAGGGTGAGACATGGGGGTCATGCCATTTTTGATCAAAAACTGCTGAACACTCAGCACGGTGTGGGCAGATTATTGTGTAAATCACCCATCATGAAATGGACAAATGAGTTGAAAGAATTTCAACAACAACAAAAATTCACTGAAGCCAAACACAGCCTCTCACAACAATGCTAGCTGGTATACTACTGGGTTCCTAGAGCACTTACCAAGCACGGGAAGCCTTTAATACAAGTGATCTGGCCTCCCAAAAATAATCCTGCTCTTTTTTTGAGTGGGGTCCTCCCTTGTATAATAGTCATTAAAAGGGCTATTAAGTTTCAAGTAGTAGTTAAATACGTGTAAAAATGTAAAGCGGGGACATAGATTATGCTGGAATAAGCAGGGTTCTGTGATTCATGATATGAAAAGCCCAGCCAAGATAGTGTCACAGTCATTTCAAGCACAACTTTGAGTATTAAATAATACTTTTACTATATACTCAAGGTGAGTGTTTAAGCCTTCCTGAATCAGACATTCTAGGTGACCTGAAAATTGAATTGAGGCTCTTGGGATCGAAACTGGGACATTTTAGACCAAAAACCAGGACAAACTTTATACTTAATTTTTAAACAATATGAATTATATTACTTAGCATACTCATTGAAGGCAATATGAAGGGTGATTATATTTTTTAACTTTCTTTTTCCCTTTTATTTTTAGTTGACATGTAATAATTGTAGATATTTATTGGTTACAGAGTAATATTTTAATACATGTATATAATGTGTAATGATCAGAGCAAGAAGTTAGCATATCCATCACCTCCAACATTTAGCATTTCTTTGTATTAGATACATTCAAAATTCTTCTAGTATTTTGAAAATATACAGGAAATTATTGGTAACTGTATTCATCCTATAGTCCTATAGAACACTAGAATTTATTCCTCCTATCTAGCTGTAATTTTGTAACCTTTAACCAATCTCTCCTTATCTCCCTTCCCTACTACTTTTTACAGCCTCTAATAACTACAATTCTTCTCTATACTTCTATGAACTCTTTTTTTATTTTTACTTTCAGGTGTTTTTTTTTTGCTATATATTCTTTTTAGTTTTTGAATAGGAGTGGCAACATGCAGTATTTATCTCTCTGTGCCTGACTTATTTCACTTAACATGTCCTTTGGGCTCATCCATGGTGCCATGAGTGACAGAATTTCATTCTTTCTATGGCTTAATAATATTCAATTGTATATATAAACTACATTTTCTTTATTCATTCATCTGTTGATTTAGGTTGATTTCATATGTTGCCTATTGTGAATAGTACTGTAATGAACATTGGGGTGCTGATATCTCTTCAACATACTGATTTCCTTTCCTTTGGATAAGTACCTAGTAGTAGGATTGCTGGATCATATGATAGTTCTATTTTTAGTTTTTTGAGAAATGCATATACTGTTTTCCACAGTGACTCTACTAATTTACATTCCTACCAACATTTTTTTTCACGTTCTCTTTAAACAAATAATTTTTAATTCAGTGCAAGTATACTTTTAAATTATTTAAACAAATAATACTTTTAATTCAGTGCAAGTATATCTTTTAAGTTTTCTTCAGCCTTTATAATTAATCATGAAGAAGCAGTACCAATAGCTTTTAAAATTTCCTGTATTATCCTAAGGTAGCAAATATGATATTAGATGTACAACTATTAGACATAATACCCAGGTAACTTGAAGACATGTTTTATCTGAAGACAAATATAAAACTAAATATATATTTAGAGTTTGCAAAGTTGAAGGTATGGTATATTGTTTACCTGTATCTTCTCAAAGCCCTATGTATAATGAGAATATTCTTATCAAAATAGATATAAAAACACACATAAAAATTATCATTCATGATTTTTAAAAATCTGATTATTGGCAACTGCATATTTTCTAAAGGCTCAGAATGAAGAAGAATGATGAATCATTGCATGATAAGGCTTTAGCAAAGGACTATTTAGAGCTCTGGGGCATAATAATTTATTATTCTCCCAGGTTTCTCTCAGTGGCCTGCCTTGTGAGAAAAACGTTAAGACTTACTGTATATTATATTAAAGTAGATGCTGAAATAGATTGTTTTCATAGTGTATTCTTTGATAAATGTGGACTATATTGCATGCTATCAAAAATCTTCCTTCCAAAACACTTTTAAATATATAGATAGTATCACCATCAATAATAACAGAAGGACAACAGATAGGGTGTACCATACGAACCAAGTCCTTTTAGATAGCACGTTACAAGATATTATTTCTCAGACATCTGCTTTCTTCACTGGGTTACATTTTAAAATTTATGAACTTTTGTATATACAAAAGTGCATATAACAAATATGCATATTATAAAGCATGATGACAAATAAAATACTTTAGGATGTGCCCTCTAATTTAATAACTATAACATTGCCAGTATTGTTTTAGTTACTATTGCACTCCATCCCCATCTCATCAGCCTGCCTCCTCTCAAGGTGTTTATCATTTTTTTCTTTAAATAGTTTCATATATTTCTCTAAATGTATAATTTAATTATGCTTGTTTTTGAGCTTTATAAAAATGATATCACTGTGTATTTCTTTTTCACTTGATGCATTTCTGGATTCATTTATGTTTTCTTCTGTAGTTCATTCATTTTCACTGCATGTAATATTGCATTTTGTGCATTGTGTGCATACCCTGATATGTCTATATACGTTTGGGTATATACCTATATTTAAGTATATGCAAGTACCTAGGAGTGTAAATACTAGGTTATATAGTATGTACATGCTTATCGTTACAGTTGTGCCGTGTCATGTTCTCAAAATTTTATTGCTTATCATTTCTTGTACTTTTATCTTCTGACTCTGCATTATTGTATTTTTGCTGTATGTCTTATTATGCAGTTCCCTTTCAAGAGGGTTTTATAATTTCTTCACAAAGATCCAAAGAAAAGAGAACTTGCACAATTATTTCTCCATTTTATATATAGGGAAATATATGCAAAAAGGTGGGTTAGGCAATTCCTGACCTCATTAGTGTTAAACTTCAGAAGAGAGTCTCTACCATTTGTGATGTACTGTGATTACTCTTTTTAAAGAATCAAGCCAAAAGTAATACCAATCCATTTAAGAAAAGATTTACTGTGACAGATTCAGTAGAAGCATAAGTAGGCCTCATGGACCTCTGTGTCGTCAGTGCCTGGCATGTAAATGTTTATTGGAAAAATGAGTTAATTTTTCCCTTAAAATTTTACCCAAAAATGGTGGCAGAATTTTGATTTAGCTCCTTTAACTCACTGTGATGCTGATGAAGATCTAAAAGAGAACTAAACAGAAAATAGATTTTCCAAAGTAGATTAAATCCATGTATATTATGATTATTACAAATACAAAAATAATCCTCTGATGATTAGTGAGGCTGAGCATGTTTCCATTTGTGTGTTGGCTGCTCATATATCTTCTTTTGAAAAGTGTCTATTCGTATCTTTTGCCCATTTTTTAATGGTGCTGTTTGTTTTTTTTCCTTTCGGCATGTTTGAGTTCCTTGTAGATCCGGGGTGTTATGCCTTTATCAGATATACAATTGGCAAATATGTTTTCCCATTCTGTGGACTGTTAAAAAAATAAACTAGGAGGGAAATTCCCAAGGTCCAGTGAGATATCCTTACTGGTTCCGATTCTGTAAATGTTTTCTTGTATATCCTACTCCTGCTTAAATACTGTGCCAAAGTTTTTTCAATGCTTTTCAAAATGTCCATCCTAGTGCTTTTCAGCAGTTATTAATATCATAACTATTAATTTCCTTTTTTTTTTTTTTTTTTTTTTTGAGTTGGAGTCTCACTCTGTCACCCAGGCTGGAGGGCAGCGGCATGCTCCCAGCCACTGCAGCAATCCTTACACCTCAGCCTTCCAAGTAGGCGAAACTACTGGCATGTGCTACCATGCCTGGCTAATTTTTTGATTTATTGTAGAGACGAGGTCTCGCTACCCGTGGGCTCAGGCAATCCTCTCGCCTCAGCCTCCCAAAGTGCTGGGATTATAGGCTTGAGTTACCGCGCCCGGCCTAATTTCCTTTTTAATGTCTCACTGTTTTTTCATTCCCCTCCTCTTATTAGACTTCCTGTTTCTTACCACATAAACTGTCTATGCAAACGTACTTCTGCCCTGTGTCCCCACCAGAGTTTTGAACTACTTTTTAGAATTGAAATGTATTTGTCCTGGTCTCTCCTACTTACCTTTTAAAACCCTCCTTTAAACCTAGTCATCTGGATAAACCCTATTTCCCAAGACATTTAAAAATCATTAGCAAGGAAAAAAAAGGACCATATAAAGTTTTATATGTAGGCCATAATATCATTACTATTTTGAGGTTGGTAAAGTACTTTTACAACCTTATCAGATTTGTTCTTAGCAGTAATCCAGTGAAGTCAGTACACTAAGTATTTATTATCTCAATCTTATAGGTTAGCAAATGGAAGTTCAGAGACAGAAAGTGACATAATCAATAAGTGACATGGCCAGAACTAAGATACAGGTGCTCTAACTTGGTCTGTAATACTTTCTGCTTATTGATCCTCAAGTTTGGCTTCACTTTAGAATCAAGTAAATAGCTTTTTCAAAACACTGCCTAAGCCCTATCCAAGACTTATTAAATTAGACTCTGTGGTGTGGCTTGGTATCAGTATTCTAATATGGAGACACAGTTGATAATTGCCATGTTGTACTTATACTTTAGTAGGAGATTAGTATGAGGTGGGAAGAAAATGCATGTGATTAAGAAAAGCATTTCCCAAAGAGTGGTCCATGGACCATGATTCACCTGGGATATTGTGTTTAAAATGCAGATTCTTTAGACTTTATCACAGGCTGTATGATTGAGAAGTGTGGATCAGGAGATTCCCCTATTGATAGGTATTATCAGCCCAAAGCCTATATATTTATATAGGATTCTGGTTAAAGTTTTAAATTTACAACTGTAGCTGTAAGTGGCTCATAGTCCCTCTGTACAGTAAATATATATACAAAAGGATTAGACTTATTTTTGGAACATCAAATATATTATTAATTAAAATGATTACTGTGTCCTCGTAATAAGAAAGAAAGAACCAGTGTTAGAAACTGGTGTGGTATCAGCAGATAGATGTGGACACTAAAGTTAGTAAAACAAGAAGCAATAATAATAAGTAATAACAATTTAAGCATTTATTATGAATCATATTGCATATTGCACCTTACATGGCTTACATATTATGCCTTATATGCATTATGTGCCATAGATTTTCTATACTTACATAAGCTGAAAGCAATAAACCAAAGAAAATTACTAGTTATAGGCACTGATTTTTTAAGGCATTTTGCCTCTGCTGAAGAAGTGGTTTTTAACAGCCCAGCCCACTTAGGTTGGGTCAGAATGACCACCAACATCAGATAGGTAATTCACATGAAATTGGGCCCTAACACAGTAAAATAATGGATTACAATTGTAAGTGACAGCAGTAGGTTGAAAAACTGGTCAGAATTAAGTATTTAGGACAAGTGAGCATGAATCAAACTTATAAAATAAAACAAAATTATCTATAAATACAAGATGGAGAAAGACTAGATTTGCATGAAGGTAGCAGAATGTACTCTGAGGCTGATTATGGGCTACAGTGTGTGAGGAATGACATAGCCCTTTTGATAAACAGCACTCATATTTCCAAAATGAAGATTTAAAATGTGGAAAATTCATGCAAAAATAATTGCCTTAAACTTTGCATTGGTTAGGTCTTTATGTGCATGTCTGTCTTTTTTTTTTTTTTTCCTATTTGGTAGAGAATTGTATCAGTCAAGGTAAACTGGGTTATACTGTAGTAACAAACAACCTGAAAGTATTAGTGGCTTTTAATAATGCTCATATCCAGTCAGTGCTCATGATCCATGTCCATCCTGGGTTGCTATAGCTCTACTCTATATCCCATTCACTCCAAAGCCCAGACTGATAGAGCAGCCTCTTTAGAACATTTCTGGTCATACTGGCAAAGAGCATGGTGAAGCATGTACTGATTGATTCTTTTTTTTTAATTCTATATTTTTTATTGTGATATTATGGGGTACAGTTAAGGGTTAGGTACACAAATAGGTCTTGTTCAGGCACCCTTGTTGATAAGAAGTGTCCCCCCATCCCCAGACAGGTATTTACTACCTTTAATCCCTTCCCCTATCCCTCCCCCACCCCATAGTTTCCCACCACTGTCAGTCATTTTCTTGTGGTAATACGTTGGATGATCAAGGTCTACTATATGAGTGAGAACATGTGATACTCAGTTTTTTGTTTCTGTGAGAGGT
>CAUYQG010176076.1:0-36417 GCA_963574415.1 Tarsius wallacei | reverse complement strand
CCCAGACTGCAGTGCAGTGGCCGCTCCCGGCCACCGCAGCCTCGACCTGCTGGGCTGCAGGCACTATGTCCCCACCCAGGGCAACAGCAGTTTCTTCAGCCTTCAGTAGAAGAGGAGCCGGGGGCCCAGGTGTGCTGTAAGGATAGTCGGTTCGACCTCGGTTCTCAACGTCAAGTTCAGGGAGATTTGAGGGAGGGATTCCGATTCTGCTTCAGCCAGCGGAGAAGACTAGGGTTAGGTGAGTCACTGATGGATGAGTTAAGGTTTAATGAAAAGACATCAAATTGTACTTAAGTGCTTATCTTTCTTTGCCTCTTGTTCTTAAATTATGTATCAGATTTTTAAATGTGGACATGATTAATGCTACTTAGGATCTCTGGCTTGGCTGCTTTATCAGAGAGTTATATTTTCACTTAAAATGCATAACCGAGAGGAGATTTTACCGTTTTTTTAATCCATTAATCACCTGTGCATGAAGCTCAGCTGTTTGGACCACAGGCCTTGGACAGAGGTACCACTGCTTGTTGGGCGGGAATGTACCCCCGTAACCAGCAGAGGGGTTTGAAGCAAATAAACTGCCCCCAAAGTGTTGCTGCCATAAAGCTCAATTAATGTTACAAGGAATACAGAGGCTCTTCTGCCTTCCCCAGAAGGGAAATAGAGGCAGGAGATGAGAGAGAAGAGGGGCAGTGCAGTCCTCATGCCAGGCAGGGGGTCGTCATAATCTGCAGACATCGGGAAAGTTCGTGGAGAAGCTGGTCTTGGGAGAGGAAAGACCTTGACGGCTTGACAAGTGAACCGAGTGTCAGCCTGACTTGTTCCGTTCAGGTCAGTAGACGTTTATTGAGCGCCTACTATGTATCAAGTTCTGGGGATACAAATAGGGAAAAGGCACTTTCCTGGGGCTTCCTGCCTAGGAAGGTCAAGTTGAGTACGAAATAATGGAGAGAAACAGACTGGTAAACAGTTGGTTGTGATACACTTGTGGCTTATGCAATAATAGACATTTGTACAAGGCACCAAAAGGGACCACCTGATGGGAAAATAATGAGTCCAGAAAGTGGGCCTTGCTGTCCTGCTGTGCTCACAGCCATCATGCCACTGAGCAACCGTGCGGTGGTGCATTCAGGGACATGGGCCTGCAGGGTGATGAGCTCTTTTTTGAAGGGGGGAGTCGGGTTCAGATCCTGCCTCTGCCTCTCACAAGTGGCATGGCCCGGGCGGGCTTCAGTTCTGGGTCTCAGTTTCCCTGTCGTGGCACTTCACAGAGTTGTTGAAAGGATTAGATGGTGCTTCATCGTGTTGGCTTTAATGATGATGGTGAGGAGGAGGAGAGGGAGAGAGAGATAGGGAGAAGAGATAGTCTGGAAAGCAAAACCAGAAGGAGATTCTTAGAGGGGAACAAGCCAGGCAGGTGATAGAAAGCCCAACCCCGTTTGGCATAAGCAAACAGAAATTCACTGACGGTGGGCCAGGAGGGGAGAGCGGGGCCATGGACCTGGCTTTTCTCCCCACTCTGTTGGCTGTTCTCTCTGGGTTGACACCGTTCCCAGCAGACTCTCTACATGGCTTCACCACAATGCCTGCTTGCAGCTCCTAGGACTGCAGCCTTCTGGATGAATTTAGTGGGAAATGATACCAAGAGCCTTTGTTTCTGCACTCCCCGGAAGAGCCCTTGGAGGGGACCTGAGGGGGTGAAGCCCGTGCCCCAGGCCGACGCACTCGCTGAGATCAAGGGGATGTGACACCCTGGCCAGCTGAGTGCTTGGACCCGTTCTCCTCTTGTCATCTAAAACACACCCTCTGCAATGTTCTCTTCCAGTTTTTTTTGAATGGAGCAAGAGCTTTAAGACTCATACACAGCCTGAGTGCAAAATCAGCTAGATTTTTAATGCCCTTTTGTGTCTGATCTTCCAGCTTTGTCTTACCGTATCCAAACAGCGCCAGCAGTTTTTATCAACCTTCATGTGTTGACTTTCCAAAACATTCAATTCATTGCCACAGAAGCCATGGCTCTTTCCTTTTACGTGCATACTTCATTGGATGATGAATATTTAATTAAATTAAGGTTTCATGATAACAAATACAGCTGGCAAACAGATGTGGGGACAAACACGGTGCACTTTGGGTAAGCTTCCTATTTAACCCCTGAGGCACAAGTGCAAGGCTGTCCTTGGGTTGCTGCAGGGCTGTGGGCGTTGGGTCCGTGCATTTTACAGAGCACATAGGAAGAGCCGACCAGCAGGAAAATCAGGTAAGATCACGTAAGAGAGTGTCTGTGGCTCTGGTTTGCTCTCGAATGACTGGCATAGTTGGCTCAGTTGGCTATAGTTGAGGGAAGGTAAGCCCGGGCATCCCTGAAGAGGGACAGTGAACCAGAGAGAGAGAGAGAGACGTCATAACTGCAGTCCCACCCAGACCTGATGCCTGGAGTCTGCAGACATCTGAGCTCTGGAAGATCGGCAGCACTCATAAGGTCAGGGTGGGGTTGTCAGGGAAGCGGAGCCCCAGCCTGCTGGCTCTAAGTATATTTCATCGGGGTGTGGACAAGAGGAGAGGATATTCCCCGCTTGTCCCAGAGCAAATCAGGGAGGAGCCCTAGCTCACAAATGGGAGGTCCCCTGGGACCAACTGAGGCGTAGTCAGAAGGGGCTTCCCACCCCGGGAGGCCAGGTAGGCACTGGTTCCTTTGCCCAGGGACCCAGCAAGGCATAACAGATTCTGAATCCTGCTGGGCCTTGGAAAGAAACTGGCATCATGAGTGCTGGCATCCTCTACCGGGGCAGTGCGACCTGAAATCAGGTGCCGTGTGCCAGGACGACCCTGCCTCAGAAAACCTCAGACTCAGGCTGAGTAGACTCAGAAGTCCCTTCTATAAAATGGGGACAAAAATACCTACTTTACGTACTGTGGGAAGACGAGATGAAATAGGAATCCACAATCCTCCAGGACAGAGTGAGGATAGGATTGGCTCTCGTGTCTCCGTGTTTTGAGAGGTGTGTGGGCATTGAGGCTCTCAGAAATCAAGCCGCTTGCTTTGTTTATGGGGCACGAGGGTGGCAGGGCAGAAGCCCAAAGCTTCCTCTTTTCTTCCCAGCCCCAGCTTGATTCATCATGCCAGGCAGGCTGCTGCCTCTTTAACAGCTCGGGCGGCCCCCAGGTCCCTGGGGTGGGTCGCTTGTGAGCCCTGCGCCATGGGTAACTGCATGGTAAGAAAGGCCTTGGCTTAATAATGTAGCAGAGATTAGAAAAACGTGGGCTAGAGGGAAGCCATAGAAATACCTTGTCACTAATACAATATCGGATAATGACCTTTAAACCATCTGCAGCTCAGGGAACCTGAGTGGAGCTGGGTAATGATGACCGCACAGGGCCGCACGAGGAGGGCATCGCTTATTTATAACCCTGCTGCTTTCTGGCTTTGATTGCACGTGTGTCCCGTGTCTAGGCAGGTGGGCACCTTTCATCATCTGAGCGATAAGTGAGCCCATCTGACTGATCCTCTAGACCGGGGGCAGTTGGGGCCAAGGAGTAAGGACTTGGGCAGATGAGGTCCCCAGGAATGGACGAGGGAAGGGTGGCAAGCTCTGAAGTGCCCAGAGAGAGTCTTGTTCAAGGTGGATTCGGTTTCCAGGAGCCAGTCAAGCAGATGTGGGGCTCTTGGTCTGCCACTTCGCCATTAGAATAATGATGACCGTATTCATGATTTATGATTTACCGTCACTATTATGGCCTTGATTTATGACTGCATTGCACTTGGCATTCCAGGGCTCTCTGGGTGATCTCACCCAGTCTTGGGGCTTTGCATCCTCTCTAGACACGAATGGTTCCTAAACTTATTTCCAGCCCAGTCTCCCCACTGACTGCAAACAGAATTCCCATTTGCTTCTGGAACTCTCCACTGGTTTGCCTGAGTCTCCTCAGCCGTAGCATGTCCAAAAGATACTGCCCCTCTGTCGGTCTTTACACTACTGTAAGTGGCATTGTGATCTATGTTCCAGCCCCCAAATACGAGTCATCTGGGATACCCCCTTCATCTGGAGACACTGGGATGGAGGCACGGGGTAGCTCTCAGCTAGCAAGCATCGGCTGCTGCGTTTCCATGCAGTGACACAGGGCAGCCAAACCGCTCTCCCCTGCACCCCTGTTACCTGCACCTGCTCTTGTTTCTGTCCTTGAAGGAACCCCAGTTGCTGTAAAATTCCTGACTTTCTGGTCCTATCCTACCCCCTCTCCCTCTGGTATCTACTTCTGTTTGTCCTGAGTTGCACCTGATGCCCAAGAATGAGGGACGACCTCTCACGACAAATTGAAGAGGATGGCTGGATTCAGGGTAACGGCTTTGTTTCCTAGGAGGGAACTGATGATACCCCCCGCCCTCCCCCGGGGTCTCTGGGCTGCCTCACAGAGCAGCCTCAGCTTGATTAACCGGACTCTTGTCAGCACATCCGAAGGGTAATTCTCATCCGAGGGAGAGGCCTTTTGCTAACGGTCTTAATCCTCTCTCCCATTGCCTCTTCTGTTCCTTACAATTTGGACCCAGTTCAATTAATCAGACTGTAAAAGAGTCCAGGAACATTAAGCAGACTTTGCCATTTTCATGCAAAGCTGGAAGACATGGCTATTTCACATGTAGTGATTAGACATTTTTATGGCCAACCTATCACATTACACATCACAGATTTCCAATAAATAAAGCAAAGCTGGAATGGGGGCCGTCAGTGGTATGACAATCCGACTGACACTATCGTGGACCGAACAGTGCTTTCTTGACATCCAGTTGACTCAATTACATGAGTGATCATGTCACGCCCTGTTTAAGCTCCTTCAATGTCTTTCCATAAATTATAATGAAGGGCGAATACTTTATCACCCCCCCGCCACATCATACACTCATCACAGAGCACTGTAATAGAATATTCCCATGTGTCCCTGCCCCACCACACTGGGTGTCCTGTGAATCAGGGAACACACCCTGTTTTCCTTGGTATCCCTTGTTTGACACGGAGCCTGGAAACCCAAGAGAACCCAGCACCCAGAGCTTTGCTAAGTGGATGAGTGACTGAATGATCCATTCAGGATACTGTGGAAAGGGACAGGGATGGACTGGGGGATATCTCATGGGCCTGACATGGCTCACGTTTTAGCCACAATTCACAAAGTGACATTTCTAGATATTTGACACATCACCTGAGATTTTCTATCTTGGCATAGACCTGTAAACTAAAGCCGTTAAATGAGAATGATGCCCATTTAACTGCCCATGCTGTGACAGAGATTGAGAGATTGTGCACAAGAGAGGAGGGAGAGCAGACTGGGGCGAGGGAAGGAGGGGAGAGAGCCAGAGAGAGTCAAGAGTATCCTACGAGAACAAGCTCCTGATTGAGTCGGGGCAGGTGATGATTTCTGGTTCCCGTGTGCTCCTGTGGCCCGAACACCTTGCTGCTTGGAGTGCAATGAAAGATTTGTAGTTTAGATTGGCCTTAGAATTTATCCCATTCTTTCCCAAGTAAGAGAACACTCTTCTTGAATGTATTTGACACATCTGCACGGCCCAGATGGTTTGGGGATTCCTACTGAATTTCTCTTTCTAATAGCCAACAATAGAAATTGTCTTTCTGCCTCGCCTGCCTCTTAGCAGTCATAGTATTTACTGGGGAGGTAAGGCTATGGAGACTTGTCATGGCTGTTACCAGTTCACAGGGCTCTGCTCTGAGCTGCCTGGCATGCAGTGCGGAGACGGTCTTCCTTAGTTTGGTTGAACCTCAAACCCTGCTTGCTGTCCTGGACAAGCTGGACTCACACAGTGGTGCCATGAACCGGGGACCCTAACCTGCCTTCTGGGCCAGCAGGTGGGGTCAGACTGCACGTCCTGTGATTGCTTAGAGGGCAGTCAGGATGGGGTCAGGGGCAATGGAGAGTCTCCGGTGTGGGGCGGGGAACAGAAATAAACGTGAACAAGGACGTGACCTCTCTTCTCCTCAACCTCGGGTTCTGGTTTTGGCAGACTGGTTCTTATCATGAGGTCACAGAGCAATAGCTTGTCATTCAGGTTAGTGAGGAGGTATTAGCAAAGGAGAAGGGTGAATCCTCCTCTCCACAGAAACGTTGACACGAGCAGAAGTTCAGCTGCTTCCTTGGGTGGGTTCTGGGTGGCGACATAAATGTCAGTAGAGTTGGGCAGGCCGTGTTGATAGGGGACGTCGGGGGACCCGTGGAAAAGGATGGCTACAGAAGCGGGCTTGGATGGATCGCTGGGTGTTCTTTAATCTCAAAATCTGGATTTTTATGTGAAATTTTAATTTTTAAATATTAGCAACAGATTTTTCAAACACCACACACGACCCCATCATCCCCCACCCCTGCAGAGTCTGTTGGTGGCATTGGAATCGTGGGCCTCTGTGCCTGGAGGCTGCTGGCTGGCCAGGATGACCAGGAGAGACTCCAGTGATGTTGATCCCATGGACCATGGGGAGTCTCCTCTCCTTACCAGAAGGTGTGGACATCACTCCTCATGAAGAGACACGATTGTTCTTACTGCTTGTGGCCTGTTCTTAGAATGTGGAGCTCCTGTGGCCTGTTCTTAGGGTGTGGAGCTTCCAATGGCCTGTTCTTATAGTGTGGGGCTCCCAGTGGCCTGTTTTAGAGCGAGGGGGAGCTCCTGGTGGCCTGCTCTTGGAGTATGGGGCTTTTGATGGCTTGTTCTTAAAGTATGGGGCTCCTGATGGCCTGATCTTAAAGTATGGGGCTCCCAGTGACCTGTTCTTAGAGTGTGGGGCTCTCGGTGGCCTGTTCTTAGACTGTGGGACCTGCAATGTCCTGATTTTAGAGTATGGGGCTCCCAGTGTCCTGTTCTTAGAGCACGGGGTTCCCAATGGCCTGTTCTTAAAGTGTGGGGCTCCCTCTGCCCTTTCCTTAGAGCGTCAGGCTCCCACTTTCCTGTCCTTGCCATCCCCACTTGGTCCCTTTGTAGCAGGATGGGCTTGCATTGCTCTCTGTCTCCCCCTCTCAACCTCGGGGTCCCTAATTCTGTCTGAGGGATGCGGCCGCTTTGTACCCTTTCTCATGGCTGTCTGACTTGGGTAGTCAGTGGGCCAGGCTTTTGCATCCCTTCTGGGGCGCCGCCCAGAGCTCAGCCCCTGACATGCGTGGGGACTTACCTCCCAAGTCTCATGGTGCTCGCCGGTACCCATATAGAATCTGCAGGCAGAGACCCTTACCCAATTTTTCATGACAACGAAGCCTCACAGCTCAGCCCAGCCTCCGGGCAACATGGCTCTGCTGGCTTCTAGGGAGAGCCGGGTGTTGTTTCTGCTCTCTTTTCATTTGGGCAACCAGGAGCAGCTGACCTGCCCACCTGGTGTCTCACCAGGCTCTGTGTTGGCGGGCAGAGGGGAGCAGAAGGCCAGCTGGGAAGGAGCGTTTGGGCAGATGGAGACTGTGCTGGCCATGGAGACAGGTGCACGTGGGCAGGGTGGAGGGGACTCGATCCCAGGCCCCCTGCAGAAGGAAGGCAGGAGCACTGGTGAAACTGCAGAAGCAAGGAGGGACTGACGGCCTTTAGGGCCCGCAGGGAGGTCTGGAGAGCATGGCACCGGAGCCGCGTCCTGCCCCCAGCCTCCACATTCACAACGCCATGGTCACAGGCGAGTAACTCAGCACCTCTGTGCTTCGGTCCCCATGTCCATAAAACGTGGGTAATGACTACCTCTCACGGCGGCGACGTGCTAATGCTTGTGAGCAGGCTTGACGCACCACGGATCGCTGTACCTAAGTGGGATGATTATTATGTTTACCTGTTTTCATTCCACTTCTCAAGTACTTATTTTTCTTCCAAGTCTTTAAGGCAAAAATCTTAAAAGACATCCCAAATGGAACAGGTCACGGAAACGGCCACAGGGCCTCTTTTATGGCTTTGTCATCTCTTCCGCTTCCTCCGTGGCTTCCCAGCACCTGGTCTGGCCTCCCTAAATTAGCCTCTACTCAGCCTCCACAGGGAACTTTCTGAACTGCACACCGGGTCTCAGCACCATCCTGCTTTGCAACCTTTATTTCGCAGACCGGCCTTCACGGGGGAGATGCATGATGAGTTTTGTGTTAGGCAGGGATCTGGGGGTGAGAAGATGGTGGGGCATAGCCTGTTGTCAGTTATACGGTCTTGGGCTCCTCAGCTCCTGCAGGATAAGAGTCACAGCTCCTAAAGCTCTTGGCCTGTCCCCTGCCCACTTCTCCGTCCTCATCCTTCTCCACCCCTTCCTCACCCACATCCAGGCCAAACTCACCAGTGCTGACTGGCTAGTTCTCAGACCATGCCCAGGCTGGCGCCAGTCTCCCGTCTTTACCTCCTCACATCCAAGATACCCTTTCATCTTCCTCCATCCCTGTTCACTGGCCAGTTTCCAGCCCAGCCTTTGTGGTTCATCCTTTTTAGGGCTGCAAAGGATGCAAATTCAACTTAACTCAGCTGAAAGAAAAGGGGAGTTGAATTCATTTACAAAACTGGAAAGTCACATGCCCTCTGCATCTCCGGGTCCAGGTGCTCAGGCACTGCTAGGGCCTCGATTCTCCCTCCCTCGATCCTGCCGTGTTCTCTGTAGGCTTTGGACTTAGGTAGGCCCCCAACGCGGTGGCAGAGACTGCTCCCCATATGTTCAGACTTGAAATGCAGGCAAGGCATGTCTCCATAGGAGTGCCAGCGAAGGGTCCCAAGGAGAGGCTGGTTGGGATCATGTGGCCAGTGGTTGTGACTGGAGGTGGGAGACTAGGATGGGGGTCAGGGTTTGAGGAAGGATGGGGAAGGTATGAGCCTCGCTGAGTCACCTGGGCTGACAGTGAGAGGGGATATTTTTCCAGAGCAAAATAAGGGACGCCTACTCAACAATGGGCTGTAAATATAGGGCTGGCAGCATGGCGGGTCCTAACATACCTCCCCTGACTGATCCTGTCTCCTCGGGGCCTATGTGCTTCGCGCATGCTCCTCTCACAGTGGAATGAAGTTTTGCTTCTGCATCTGTGTCCTGTTCAGCTCTGAATCCTTACCACAAGCCCTCGCCCTGCACCCCCTGGGGGCTTGGGACCCGTGAGCTCACTGAATGCACGCCCAGCCTCAGGCTCATGGGTACATGGAGACACACCTTCAAAGTCATGGCGGGGGGGTCATGGTCCTGGCGATAGATGTGGACCCTTGCTGGGCACATCAGTTCAAACCCTGTAGGTCCTGCGATCCGGTCAGAGCCATCATTGGGGCACTCCTTTATGAGCCTAGAAGATCATGCCATGGACAGGACACCTGGCGAACTTGAGCCTCAGATGGGGATGCAGACAGCAAAGGCAGTGATAGGATGGTGCGACATCACGGTAGCTGGGCCCTCCTCTGTGGGGGAAGATCATCCAGGAGCCAGCCCCCTGAACCCTCCGCTGGGGCAGCCCTGAAGCTACCTGTGCTCTTTCCTTTCTGATCAGCTGGTCTCCTCCTCCTCTGACCCTCAGGCCTCCACATTCAGCCAGTTTCCCCTTGGTGGCTTGCTGAGCAGGTCCATGACACCAGCCTTCCCAAAGATACTAACTCCAGACACAGGGTCACCACCGGTCAGGAGACAGACCACGAGAAAATTGTTCCTGATGGCAAAGAACCTAGTTTTGTGAATAATTTCCTTCTCTTGCAACTGATAGTGATTCAAGGTTACTCCCTGTGACGACTCCCACCTCCCACGTGCATGTGCTTTTCTGGGTGGGAGAGAAGAGGGTGTCTCCATCGTAGGAGACTGGGAGCTGTGTGTTGCCTGCAGCCTTCCATACCCAGGGTGCAGCCCCATAAAGCTGGGTGCTGGGGAAGCTGTGTCAGGCTTGTTCGTGTCACCTGCTGAGGCAGCGAGTCAGATGGGATCGGCCACTCTAGAGCAATGCTGACCTCCCCGACTCAGCCCCTGTACTGCCAGTGATGACTGGCCGGTTCCAGGTGAGGTCGGGGTGAAGCCCACACAGTCCTCAGAAGGGGCAGTTAAGGGAAGGATGGCTTCCCCTGCTCTGCCTCCCGACCTGGGCCCCCCCACGTGGAGGTCACCACCAGCCTTCCCGGCAACGGTTGGCGCTGAGTGCGTCAGGCCTTCCCATCTGAGTGCAGGATGGCCTTGGGTGCCGAGGCTGGAACTTCCTGGGAGAACCTTCTGGCTCCTGCCTGTATTTAACTTTCTGAGGACTATTTGTATATCATGAATTAAGAACAAGTTTTAGGGTGTTCTTTAAGCAATTTCTTAAGAAAATGGCTCAGGTGAAATGAGCTATTCTGAATAATTCATTTTCTTTATTCCAAACTTAAATTTGCTCTACCCCTAATGGAGAATTAGGACGATGTGAGGCAGGAACGGCTGGCAGCTCATATTAAAGTTATTAAAGAACAAAAAAGGGCTGGGAACGCTTTGAATGAAAAGCGTGTCTTCTGCCAACCGTGGATGGAGAGACCTGGTTGGGAGAGGTTGGCGCCATCCCTGCCAGAGGGAGGCCAGCTCCCTGCCGGCCTCTAGAGTGAGTCCCAGGACCTGAGGATTGAACTCCTGGGACACAGGTCACCCTGCTGTGACTTTCGTGGCTTCCAAGGGGCTTATGGGAAGGGAAGGTTTGGCCTCTTTGTGACAACTGTGATTGTGACTGAGGAAAGGTGCTTAGAACGGGGAAAGACCTTTGGTGCCCCAGAGACCAGCGTTTCCTGAATTTCGATTGCTCACACATCAGCTGCTTTGACAAATCCCTGCTACATAGGTTTACTATCTGCACTGTTGTTGATTCACTTACAAAAATTTGTGTGCTCATTTGTAAAAAATAATCACTATTGTACATGGAAAACCGGGTGAATGCAATAAATAAGGGACAACTGGCAAGATAAATCAAATGAGGCCAGTGTGGTGGTGCCTGCCTGTAGTCCTATACTTTGGGAGGTCAAGGCCAGATGATTGCTTGAGGCCAGGGCTCAAGACCAGTCTATGCAACTTATTGAGACCCCCATCTGTACAAAAAAAATGGAAGAACTGGCTGGGTGTGGTGTTGTGCACCTGTAATCTCAGATACTCGGGAAGCTGAGGTGGGAGGATTGCTTGAGCCTAGGCGTTCAAGGCTGCAGTGAGCCATGATCATACTGTGGCACTCCAGCCTGAGCAACAAAGCAAAACCCTGCCTCACACAACAACAGAAAAGATGAATCAAATGAAAAAAATAATATTCAGCTTTCGCTCAAGTCTAAAGCCTGTTTTCCGTTTTGGCGTCAAATGTTTGCACCATACCCTCACCAAGACTTAACTTTTTCCCCTAAGGCAGACAGAAAGATGGAAAGGGACTCGAAAGGGACATGTGTTGCTCCCCGTCATTCAGTGTGATCTGGTGTCTGGCACGCCCTAAAATTGCTTTGTAAGTCACTTGTCTTGCCTGCTTCCCCGCCCTTCACCCAGGAAACCCTACTCCCCTTTTGCAGAAGGTGTGACTAAGGCTTATACATAGAGTAACATACTCAAGCTGGCTACAGGCAGTGCAGAGAAGGGCCCAAGTCTTAGGATTGTCTGCAGAATGAAGTCATTGGCTCACTGCTCAGACTGGAAGACCAACATTGGACCCAAATTCCAAGCTGAACACACTGATGGAGCAGAGATTCCATCGAGAAATGAAAAAAAAAATGGAGACTCTTGGTTGGGGAGGAGCGGGAATCGGTCTTGGCATTAGAGCAAGGAAGTCTAGTTTGGGCAAAGTTCTGGCAGAGATAAGCCAGGTCTGAAGAGATGTCCCAGACAGGCTTATATCAACACCAAACTTGACGTCATCAAAATGGGTAAAAAAAGAAAAAAAAGAAAAAAAAACCCGGGAGGGTCCAACCTTATAGAAATTTCTAAGAAGATAAAGCAGGTCAAAGAAATGATATAAATGAGGCTGGGGAAAAGACCAACAGACCACAGAGGACATCTCAGACTCAAGGAACGAGTAACAAAAGCCTCCTTTGAGATTCCTGGGTGCTTGTTTCTTTATTATCTGCGCCAAATGCTGGAGTTCAACAGGCCTTCCCTGATCCCACACTTGACTCCTTCTTTCTCAGTAACTGTACCTTTTGTTCGGAGGCTGGAAGAACCTTGTGGGAGGAAGCACTGCTCCAGTCTGAACTGGCCCATGTGCAGCTGGCTGGATGGTAAACACGGGGCCAGAGGTGACAAGAACATGGCTGTTCTCCAGCTATCTACTGTGTGAGCGCGGTGGGTGACAGGCCTGGGCTGCTTTGCTCCAGGAGTTCTGTGAGAGGGTGCTCCCTCAAGACCCCTCGTGACATTTTTGCAGTTATGAACAGGCTCATTGGCCAACAAGGGGGATTTGGTGAGGATACCTTCAGGGCTTGTTGGACACTTTGCAGAGAGGACGGGCTGGGCGCTGCCCATGGAGATAAAGATTAGTTCTGCTGTTTCCTCCCTTGTCCATCTCCCTGTCACTGGCCTGAAATGTTCCTCAGGGCAGGCCTGCGGGTGGTGGCTGCCTGTTGCCCCCACAATCAGGAGTCCCTTCCTGGAGATGGCTGTAGCCCTCCACACAGCCAAGAGATGGCCCTGACCACTTCTTGGCCACAAGACCAGGCAGCTGGGCCATAAGACCAGACCACTTCATGGCCACAAGACCATCGCCAGGGGCCACAAGACCAGGCAGCTGGGCCCATACCACTGCTCAGCCAAGATTCGTGTTCTTGGGGCCACCCTCTGTGCACCCAGCCATGCCCAGGCAGAGCAAGGCTGCAGGTATATGGGCATCTGGGCCACAGAGCCAAGCTGGGAAGCCTGCAGCCCTTCCCACTCAACACTGGTGAGAATCCCAGGTCTGTCCTCACATGAAGGTTAGACAGGCTTAGAATGGGGTTCCTGAACCTACTTACAAGAGAGAACGCATATTAGAGTTTTATTTGTGGCGGGAGGAGTAGTGCGGGAACCACATGGCCGAGGGTTCTAGGGAGTTGGGATGCAGTTAAGGTGAACACAATTGTTCCTCACTGGAGCCAGTGCTGTTTCTACACTCACAATGGCAGATCAAGCGGGGGCAGAGGTGGCTTGGTCAAGAAAGTTTGAGCACTCTGCTCTAGTGGGAGATTCTGTGTAGTAAAGCCTTTGCTCGTTGTGGGAGGAACTTTTGTTCCCTTGTACCAATGTCCCTAAAGCAACAAATAGCATCTTCAGAGAAGTAAAGGCTCCATGGGAAGAGGTTGGGTGTATGTTCCATGTGTGGCCATGTGTGAAGCATGTATGTAGTAGTATGTTTTATATAGATGTGTGGCTGGTGGAAAGGGGCAGGCATGTGCAAGCAGATGGGGTATAGAGTTGTCAGAAAGGAGAACCCATCAAGAAGCAAAATGCAGACCTAGGATGACTTGGAATAAAGGTGCCTTAGCTGATGGTGGATGGGCTGAACCCCTTTTCTAAGGCAGCTTTGCCTGGGGCCCCTTCTGCTCTGGCAGAGCCTAATGGCTCACCATCTGTGGAGCTGGGCCAGAAGGGGTGGTATTCTCAAGGGGCATCTCTTTATGAAACAGGCAGGACCCACAAGGGAAGGAGTCCAGACAAAGGAAGCTGATTGGTATCTGTCCTTCAGCAGAGCTGTCTGGTCCTGCTCCAATAGACATCCACACCTAAGTGGCAAATACATGAATTACTGAAAGGGAAGAAGAACCTCTTAGACAAACCAGGCCCTCAACACAGCCATGGATCTTATTTTCAATCCCCAGAATTTAACTTTGTAAAAAGGGCATGGCTTGGCAGGCAGTAGGGGAAAATGTCTGAGTGACTGCCGCGACATCTGACCATGGCTTGGCGCGTTTTCCAATCCAAGATGATTGAGCAAATGAAAATAAGGGTTCGCGGAGGGTTAATAAAGCTTTATTGCACAAACCTAACAGGAAAAAAATCATGGAATTAAATGATAATGGGGAGCTGTCCAACAATATTTTTTGGAATGCATCCAAGACTGTAATCAGAGGCAAGCTAATTCAGTACTAATTTCAGGAAAAAAGATAGGGAAAAATTGGTAATTAGAAAAGAAAATGGAAACACTGGAGGAATCATATAAACATAAATTAGGTCCCAAAATACTGACACAATTAATCACAGCCGGAGTGAATCAAACCTCATCCTATCAGGAAGAACTGAATATTTCATAAAGTATATGAAAGAGGAATAAACCAAGAAGCATATCACCAGCCACAACTAAAAAAAACCAAAAACCACTTGTCAGAAATTAACAACCAAAATGCAAGAGAGAAATAACATCTTCATTAACCAGTGGGGATGAAAAATTGACTCAGAAAATACAACAATTGCTCATATTCCTCAAAACTCCATCTCCTTCTATTGAAATTGCAGCCATAACTTTCAAAACTCTTTTTATTTTTTTCTCAGGAAAAGAGTGATTCATTATATATAAAAAAGAAAAGAGAACAGAGGAAATAATTAAAGCTATAAAAAAAAAATTCCCAGCTACAAAGCATCAGAGTCCAGATGGCTATAACACAGATTCTCTGGAGGAATCAACTTGGGGACATGGGGCGTCTACACTGAAGTGCTAGACCTGAACCCCGCAGAAGAGTGTTCTGGAAGAACATCTCTTCCTCCTGCATAGAATATTCCTTAGGACTGGATGGAAACAGGAAACAGGAAAGATACCTGCTCTGGTCATCCCAACACGTTGGCATTCCTCTTTGAAGAAGGTGAAACAAGCCATCATCTGTGCTGAGGGTCAGACACTGGAAACACGTCCCAGGAAGGACAGTGTGAAGAAATGAGGATAGGCAAGAGATTCCAGAGGCAGACTTGAGCCGTGTCATGCTGAATTTATGCCAAGTCTCTGACTTGGACCCAGACTGTCCAAAAATGAAATGTCCTTCCACGGGAGGTAGGGAACACCCCACCCCAAACAGAGGCTGCATGGTCTCCTGGCAGAAATCTTGAGGAGGAGGTGAGTACTGAATTTGAAAGGTCTCGTTTAATCTTTGTGTTAGTAATTCTGATACTGCAAGCCTGGCCGAATTTAGACCCTCCCAGAAAGGTTAAGTGATATAGCTAAGATATTCTGAAGACAGAGAGGTTCTTGGTTAGCTTTTTACAACTAGCCTTCGTGGGATGAGCCCTGAGTTAGCCATCAGAAAACAAAGTACACTGCTTTACTCAAAAGAATCGGGTTAGAGACTGGACAAGAAGATCACCTCCTGTTCTGAGACTGGACCTTCCTGAGTCACCTGTGGTTATCTTGAGTCTCTGTAGCAACTCCCAACAAGGCAGAGACTCAGAGGGCAGACGTCGCCCTGCCTTAGAGGCAGGAGGTGGGCAAGGCATCGGGGTGAGCACCCTTAGTTAACTTCTGGGTGCTGGTGTTCTGCTAAGTTCATTTCATGTATCATCTTGTGGCAAGTATGAGTTACAAACCATTTCCCCAGACTAAGTAGTGAGGACATGTGGCCATGATGAATATAAATGTCTTGTGCCAGGCCACACCACTGATAGGTGGTGGCTTTGATGGGACTTGAACCCAGGGTCATCCTTGCTAGAGCTGAATGCACTGCTGTGCCACCTCCCATGCTGGCCTCCATCCTTCCGACCCTGTGTCTGTGGCCAGACTGTCAAGCTGGTGATGTCAACATGTCCGAGTAGCTCTCCAGTGGGAGTCTCCCTGGCTGAGTCCCATGTGCCAAGGCTGGGTGAAGGCTGGGTACCACCTTGCAGCGTGTTCAGAGAGCAGGGATGGTGTGGAGGGTATCTGGGGTTTGAATGCTGCTTGTTGGGTAATGCACTGCTGGAAGGATTCTGGGTCTGTGAGTGATTACAATTCTACTTCATTAAGCCTCAAAGAAGCCTTTTTGTGTGCATATGCTTTTTATAAATAAATGAGCAGAAGCCTTCTTTTAACTTTGAAAATATCTGCTTGAAACAAAACTGCTTGGATGCCATTCCTGGGGATGAGAAGTTCATTTGATCATAAGGTGGTCTGTTCTTGCTAGAGAGTATGGTGGGTTCTAATTAGTTGGGATTCAAAGACAGAGGGAGCATTCACACATTTTTCTTAGTTAAACAAAATATCAAAAATCAGCATAAACAAGTAATAGGGTACGAATTAATAATACTATTTCCTTTTAAAGGACCAGGATGACCCAGAACACATTCCCTTGGGCTAATCTGAATCTTTGCATTTTAAGATACCAAGACACAGGCAGAGTGGAGTATTGGCATCTTGGTTTTCTCTGTGGTGTGGATTGAGCTGTGTTGATATGTGTGGGCAGGTGGGAGGTGCCTAGCTGATGAACCAAACCGAGCAATCTAGACCTGGTCTTGGGACTCATAGTCAGTCAATCAGCAAGCATCTGTTGGACATGTATGTAAATACAGACATGCTGGAGTTGACAGAGGAAACGTGGAGTGGGTGCTGCCCTTATTGCAGGTCTTAAAGGGTGAGAAGGTTTGGACTTCCCAGGGCAATTGAAGCAAAATGCTTTGGATTCTAAGGGGGCAGGGAGTTTCCTCTACTTTTCAGGAGATCATGGGCATGGTAAGACGAGACATGGTGGACGTACAAAAGATCCAGACAGAGCTGAGCATCTGAGCTGAGAAATCTCCTGAAGATGAGGCATCGCAGAAGAAAAGAATAGTGAACTTGGAGACATCACAGAAGGACATCAAAACGAAGCACAGGAAGATAAAAGGTGGAAGAGTGATGTGCTGAACCTCAGTGAACTGTTGACATTGACAACAATGGTAACAAGGTGGTATGCCTACAGCATTGGGAACCTCACACAGCAGACAGCAGTGTGGAATGGAAAGTGATGGATGGCCTCTCTTCCCCACCTATACCTCCATTTTATTCTCCATCGATGACCACGGGGACCAGTTTCTTGTGATTCCTTTTCCAAAAATGAAATATACCTACATCCACATGTTTGAGAGGCAGTCCACCTCAGTCTTGAGGACAGTCACCAAGAGTGACAGTCAGGTTGTTTTCTCTCGTTCTGTAATGCTTGACCCCCTAAGCCAATGTCCTTATGGGACAAGAGTGGAAGCTATGTGACCTTGTAAGCTCTTAGATTCACACATCACTTTTGAAGCAAGTCACAAGGACAGACTGGCTTCAGGAGGGTGGAGAAATAGCCATCGTCTATTGAGGAAAGAAGTGACGGAGCCGCATTACTAAGACATACGGGTAGACACGAGAAGGCAAGATTTACCGGGGCCATTGTTATAACCATCTACCACACCAGGTGGGGGGATGAGGGGCGTCCAGAATAGAATGGCATTCGTATAGGAAGAACAGTAAGTGTTTATTCCCATCTATCTCTTTTAATGCTAGCTCAAAGGATAGCAATGTGGCTCATTATAAATCTGGGTAAAGAAAAGGCGTTGTTTGGGGAGTCAGGGTAAAGGAAACTCAAGCTTTTGTTGTTTTAACTCTGTAGGATGATCTATTTTATAAGTTAGCAAAGAGTTAAAGATTAATGAGAGCATACCCATAAAGTATTTAGAGCTCCTTGTAAGGAGAGAACTATATCAATATTTAAGTAATCATCAAACAGCCATCAAAATGCCATTTAAAAGAGGACAAGTCATATTTTCTCCCTGGAAGAATTATCTTCTGATTTTCAGGGGCTTTCCAGCCTGGATTTGCATTGATTGACTTTGCCCACTCCTCTTGGCAAAGGGTAGAGTGAGAACGTTTCCAAGTTAGGAATTTGCAAATGGGTTTGTGCCAGGGATGTCTTGAGTCCCTCTTCCCTGGGAGCACAGGATCAGGGTGTATGCTGGAGGTTCTGCCTCTGGTGTGGCCTCTCTCCTTGTCCTTGAGGACAGCCGGGGACGGTAAGGCAAGCTCAGCAGGACCATCCTTTCTGTGGGTGGCAAAGGAATCCCACCGACAAGCAGCGTTTGCCCTTTCATGACAGGGGCAGCCAGCCAGAGCACTGGGGTCCTTCTTTGGGCCGGTCTCGATGTAGCGTATAGTTTACTGATGTTGAAATCCTGGCAGTCACCTGACAAGTCTCCTCTCTGAGCTCCAAGCCACAAGGGAAGGTAATTCCTTAGGGCATCTGAGGACCCATGGTGAGAGCTAGCTGATGGTCTGATGGGGCCTATGTCCCCAGCCCCTTTTAGAGAAGGCTACCTTTTCTTTCTGTAAATAATAAAGTCCTTATTCCAGGAGGGCCAGTCTAACCCACATGTAATTTGCTTATCCATTAAGTATTTGAGTGGCACCATGTGCTGGGTACTGTGCTAGGGTTGGAGACATAGCAATAGGCAGGGTGGACAACATTTCTGCTCTCCTGGAGCTTTGAGAATGTTCCAGAAGGGGAGAGGGGGACGTGCAAAGCTTTTGAGTGGGGAGGAGTTTGGCAGATTCCAGGAGCAGAGAGTGATTCACGTGGCAGGGACTGATTGTGATGACCTGGGGTTCAGAGGTGGGCTGAGGCAGGTCCCTTAGCGGCCATTTGTAGGTGCTGGGAAGAAACTTAGACTTTCTCCTCAGTGCAGTGGGGTGCCGTTGAAGAGTTATAAGCAGGGGTGTGAGTGGATGTGATTCATGTGCTTAAAAGGTCTCTCTGGCTGTTGAGAAAGGAGGCAAGAGACAGGCCCACGGAGAGAGCACTCAGGGCAGTGGATGGGGTCAGGTGCAGGAAGCTCAATCTGGTGAGATGGCGGCCTGTATTTTCAGTAGACTGCAAATCCTGCAGTCATTTCAACCACAAAGCTTGAGTCTTCAAGTAAACTTGACTGCCGTGGTGGGCCCCTTTGGGCTGTTGCTCCAGGGTCCTGCCACCTTGCCATGAGGAACGCAAGGTGAAAGCTGGGAGCCTCACCGTTACACAGAAACCATTCTGTTCTCACAAGCAGACAGCCCTCCGGAAAAAAGAGTAATAATGAGGGTGTTTCTAAACTTTCTATGTTCTTCCACTAATCAGCCTCTTTTTATACCACTGCCATACTGTTTTTACTAGCTGTGGCATGATTATATGTCTTATTATCTGATAGGATTTGTCGTCTCATATGGATCTTCTTGAAGGTTTTCCTGGATTACGCTAGCATGCTGGAAAAAGTTCAGACCTACACAAAGGATAGACAATAATGCAGCACTTACAAAAAGGAAAAAGAAATGTGTTCTGAACACAGATCTACCTACCACCCAGCTTCTGAGATATCTCCCATGTTCCTTTACAAATGCAGAGGACGCCCCCCACCCCACCATCTCTCCACAGTGTCTGGCCCTCTTCCCACCAGAGGTGTCCACTGAATTTCATGTTTTGTATTTTCAAGCATGTTATTGACATTTAATGTCTGTGTTTGTGGACCCGAGCAAAACAGCAATCTAGATGTTTCTAAATTGTATATCCGTGGCATTCTAATTCATGCATTTTTCTGAATCATGCTTTTAGTTTTTCCATGCAATATGTTCAAGAGATTCATCCACGTTGAGACAAGTTGCTCTGGTCCATTAGTGCCCCAGCTGTGTCGTATTTTGTTGCACGAACATACCACAATGTGTTAATTTTCCTATTGATCGGCATTTCCTGTTGAACATTGATGTATATGGTTTTCCACCATCATAAACACCACTTCCACGAATATTTTCTTGTATGTGTTCCCTTTGTACGTTTCTAAGAATTTCTCTTGGCTCTCTTGGGCTTATTTCCAGAACGGGATGGCTTGTTCATAAGAGACATATGTTCAGCCATCCTAGACAGAGGCCGATTGTTCTTTGTAGTAGGTTTGGTTCACCTGTTTGCTTTTTCTGTTTGAACTTTAGAATCAGCTTGACTCTTTCCTAATGAATAACAATTAAAATCAATAGCAATTTTTATTGGGTTAAATTTATAGTTTAATTTAGAAAGAGATAGCATCTTCTTTAGGATGTTTAGAATCCTTAACCAAGAATATGAATCTTATCTTTTCTTCTTAAATTTATCTCCAGGTATTTTTGTATCTTTGTTGCTATTGTAAGTGATATTTTCTCTTCCAGTTTGTTTTGTTTGTAATAATAAAAATCAATTGCTTTCTATATATTACTTTAGTAACCTGCCTTTTTATCATTTAGAGCTGATTGCCAGTTATTTGTGTTGGCTTTGTCACGTATATGATCATGTTATCTACTACTGTTGACCATGTTTGCTTCCTCCTTTCAATTTTATACATCTTATATTATAAACTAATCGTTTTGCGTACTGACCTATAACAGTGATAAATAGTAGTGGTAAGTGTGACATGTTGTCTTTTTTAAAAAAATATAGTTTATTTAGAAAGTAAATTGGAGAGAGAGGGGGGATAGGGAGGGAGAGAAAGAGGGGATTCACCTCCTCAAGGGAAGGGAAGGGGCCAAAGCTTAAGAAAACATGACCTGGACATAGCTCAAAGAGCACACGGCCACACCATAGCTTAACAAGGCCATGGCCAATATGTTTGTCTTGTTCCTAACTTTTATGGGAAAAATTCTGGTGGTTTCCACTAAGGAATTTGGGGTTGAAAAATATATATTTCACCAAAGCAGAAAATATCCGTCTATTCTTATTTATTCTGAGTTTTTTAAAACCAAGAATGGGCGCATTATAAATTCTCTACTATTGAACCATCCTTGCCTTATAATAAATCCCACTCTGCTCTTCAGTGTGATGTTGGAGTCTCTGTCAATAATTTATTTAGGAGTTTTGCATTGATGCTCATAAGGATCCAAAGGCTTGTCTGAGTCTTGGGGAGCACTGTATGAAACACCCTGGTAGGATCTGGGTTTTAGAATCCTCCTTTCAGCTTCAGCGTTTATACTAGGAACCTGTTTTCTCCATAATTCTATTACAAAGCAGGATGTCATCTCAGATAAGAGAGAGTCTCTTCCGATTCCTTGGGAATAACCGTAGACCACAGCCTCCTATCATGGCTCATACCAGTCTCTCTTTTGGCCTTATAAGTGATTTTTAGAAAACTGTGCTGTAATTTTGTCTAAGCAGATTCTTTCCCAACCCCTCCCTACTCTTCTATGCCACTTCCATAGAACGACTTCTTCAGTTTCCAAGCAGGTTATTTTCTGAGTTGAATGTATAAGGTAGATACTTGGACCTGGGAGTGTACTTTTCCAGAGAAAGGATGCTTTAAGTGGTAGTTGAGCCATGCTTTGACATGGCCGTGAAGCCCATTTAATGCTTAATGCCCCTGCCAGGGGCGTGAATGTGGCAATCCCAGCCACAGCTGCCCACAAATTGTCACAGTTGTTGAGACAGGAGCCTGGGCCGGGACCCCAGAAACTCATCTTTCCTGACCCTGGCTTGGTAAGAGTGTCCTCACCTCCAAAAGGTCATTGTTTCTGGAAGACTCTCAGGCCGGGCGGCATCCTTGCACCAGGGGTGCCAGTAACAGGTTAACTCTGTATTAAGAAGAGGTCCCCAACTGTATTTGCATGAGAAAAGGGAATGGTGAACATTTGCACAGGAGAAAGTCACTGCCCATCAATCACTCCCTAGGTGACCCCTCAGGAGAACAAAGGGCAGTTGGTTTTTTAAGTCAAGGGTTTTTAAGTTAGCGGTTCCCAGCAAATGGTATCTCCCTTGGTAGGAGGCCTTTCTTTTCCCTCCTGATGGACAAATTAGGCTCCGTTTTTCTTTTTTTCTGACTCTGAGCATCTCTGTAGGTCTCTATTCTCTGGCTTGGCCGGCCCCTTCCTTTCCAGTCTTGCTTTCCCCAGTGGGCCACTGCTTTTCTCTCCCTCCCTCCGTCCTATCTCTTGGTGTGTAATTTGTTTGCAGTCAGGTTGTCTTTTTGATTTACTGAGCCTCTTCTCAGAAGAATTATAATAAATGGATTGCTTTGCTGAGCCCCGGCTAGTCCAACACTGTTTGCTCAGACTGGGTCAAGCCCCTTGCAAAGAGAGGCTGCACACAGTCTGCGTGGAGGCACATCTGCGCACGCCTGCTGTCGGCCCTCTGTATCTTTTTCAGCCACGAGTAACGAAACACCTCAAGTCACCCATCTGAGAGCCAGTGACGTGACAGGAACGTAGGACGAGATGCCCCAGGATGGTCCATCCTCTGGTGGTGCAGCCCTGCATGCCGATGGTCCTGGGGGGCGTAGAGGTTGTTCTGACTACAGACTTCATTAGTTGCATAATTAGCAAGTGTAGGCCTATAAGCCCCTTTGTGTCTGCTTCCGGAATTCTTACAAAGAGTGTAAACCTAAACTGTGTTAACTGAAACGGGAATGAACAAATATGTTCATGTGCCTCGAACTCTGAGGTGGTTTTCCTTGGCGCTGAGAATAAAGCGGAAAAACAGACAAACCACCGTAAATCTAAACACTAACCAGCTTCAGTATGGCCTGCAAGGTCCAGCCTGCCTGGTCCCCTACCTCTCTTTTCAGTATAAGCACACCGTCTCCACCTATACCTGTCCCCCCCAAGCACACACAAATGCCCACCACAAGAGCCTCACAGGTGCTTGGAAGTACCAGATCTCGGGGCTCCTCAAGGGCGTTGGACCCGCCTTGGCCTCTGCCTGAGAAGTCTTGCTCAGCACCGTCCTGCTCTCCTTTACCAGGTCCCGTCTTCTCACCCCTAGCCTCAGCCCCCAAACTGCTTATCCCAGGACATATTTCTATCTCCCGTGTTGGGCCAGGGCTTCCAGAGCCTGTTCCACGTCACATATTGAGACAACTGCTTGCCGGCCAGCTGGCTGGCTGTCCCTCCAGACCATCAGCATAGCAGTTGGGCTCCTGCCTGCTGTGTTCGGGACTTTATCCACGATCCTAGCAGAGTGCTGCCCAGAGAAGGGCCTGTGCTCTAACCTGTGGACCAGGCAGAGCAGATGATGGCAGCTTTTCTTCTCTAAGTGTTGGTGGCACCCTTGGACCTGCTTCCTCTGTTGCCTGTTCTTATGTCACGCCTCCTTTCTTCCAGGTGCGTGCCCCCTTCTCCTCCCCACTTACCAAGCTGAGCCTTTTCTTCCCAGTGTGAGAGTCTTGGAGTACAGAAGCTGCGCTCTTTTCAGCCCAGGGCGGGTGGGCTCCCTTGACATTCACGGAACCAAGTTGGCGACTTCATCCCGAGTCCCTTGGGAGGCACAGACACCGGCCTGGGGTCTCCCCCTGTCACCACTTCAGAGATCAGCCTGGCATGGCTTGTGGAAGAGGCCTCGGACTGGCAGTGAGGCCTCAGTGACCTTGAGCCCGCCACTCCTCTCTTGTGCCCCAGTTTCCTCACCTCAGGCCCCTTCCGATGGCATGATTTGAACTCTCTGAAGCAAAAATGCCAACACTGAAGCTTCCCAGCCTAGAAACCTTCTAAAAGGTCGTGCAAGTAAGCCCCCGGCCTCTGGAACAGGTAGCCCCCGGGGTGTCTGTTTCTTCTCTGAATGCCTGTATTCTCTATATTGTCCGTCTCCCTGTCTAGACACTGTTTACAAAGCCCAGATTGTTGGTTTGGTTATTTTGGGGGTTCTGTCGAATGAAAGAAGGTTTTGGAAGAGCAATGGGGAATTCAGTTCAGAGCAAGAGCTCTAATCAACGGACCAGTCCCCAAACTCTCTGCTGTGCACTTTTCAACACACGCCCTTTAGTTTGGCGTTTCATGACTACCCCAGTCATACCGGGTGGGATTTCCTCTGCGTCCTCCTTGTGGTCACCTCTGATCTGCAGAGGCACATTGAAGAACCAAGTGCTTTGTTCCGGCAAACCATCTCCTTCTGATGGTTTTATTCCCCCAACTGGTATTTTTCTCTCTAGTTTCTCATTTTCTCTTTTTTCCCCGGGAACGAAGCACGGTGGCCATTACACCAGAGCCTCTTCTTTTCTTGTTAGAGGTCAGCACATCGCCTGCATCTGAAAGGAGAGACAGCCTCCAGCCTCGGTTTCTGCGCTGAAGCAGGCTTTCCACTCCTGCATGCACAGCCAAATCTTCTGCTTTCCTAAGCGTTCCCCTCCCTTCTGAAGATTTGCAGGGTAAAAGGTGTGATCTGAAAGAAATTAATGCAAAGTAGGAGTGTATGCTGGGAGAGGCCTGCTGCCCTCTGCTTTCCCCGCCTCCTCTCCGCTGCACCATGGGCTGCCTCGTGCCTTCCAGCCCAGCTTGGCCCCAGGAGTTGACACCCACCGAGAGCAACACCGCCTGGATCCTGTCTTCTCATTCTCCATTTGCTGGCTCACTGGAGGCTCTGTGAATTTCACATCTTGCCCAGTCACAGGGAATCAGGGTCCAGATGGACACAGGGGTGGTCTCGGTGCCCCATGCAGAAGGGGAGTGTTGGCGAGTTGAGTGGCTGGCCTTCCGGCATCCTGCAGAGAGATGAGCTTGGAAAGAATCATCTCTAACTGTTACAAATGCATTTTTTTCCACAAAGAAAATAAGAAAGCCACAGCTTTGAAGTGGAAATTTTCCAGGCTTGGATGAAGCTGAAAATTAAAATATGGTGCTAGGACCTTTTGTGTGCAGATACAGAATCTGAAAACATGCGCTTTTCTCGTTAAACATGCTCAAATATCTTCCTAGTACTCATGTAAGCAAAAGGGAATTCACTATTTATAAGCTCTAAGAGGAAAAGCCACCCGAATGTTAAACAGGGCAGCTTAAGTTTCTATTCAAGTTTCAGCTGCCGGGGATGGTGGGCTGATAGCAGCCAGGCAAGCCGGGTTTATCTCCCACATTTCGAAAAGAACGGACAAGGCAGAGTTTGTACAATTCAAACCCAGTTGAAAGGAGCCTGGGTCCCTTCGTCAAGCTGTCTTTCACCCTTCTCTTTCCGAAAAATGTCCCAGTTTCTGCGCGCGATGCCAACCATCTTCAAAGCTGGCAAACGGTCTTGAGGATGAGGTGGGGGTGGGGAAAAGCAAGGCACTGGAATATTCTCTTTGAGTCCTTGTCAAAGAGAGCTTTCTTCTGTGTATCCGGCAGCAGGGGGCGTGGCCTTCCTGGGATCACCTGGGAGATGGGGATTCAGGAGCATTTTCCAGGGGCACCCGGGGATGAGCTCTGAGACGGGATGAGCTCTGAGACGCCACCCGACGTGAACTCCGTCCCATCCCCTCCTTGCATCTTCTGGCAGCTGGGCTTGCTCTCCAGCCAGTTTTCTTTGACTTTGGCTCCCTCTTTCCCATAACTGGGTGTGCTGGATGAAGGTCCCCTCATCAATACTCAGGTGACCACAGAACCTATTTCACAGGGTTTCTCAGGATCAGTAGACGCCTGGCACTTGGCGAGCCCTGGCAGCCCCTGATGGTGTTATTGTGGGCGTTACTGTTGCTGTTATGGCCATCTTTATTTCCGCCCCTGCTGATGGTATCTGCTGACTCTCCTCGTTGTCAGGTGCCCTGATGACTTCCTCCTCCGTCAAAGGCCTGCTCGTTCATCGATGGCTGGGCGTCACTGTAGGTCATGACGGAGTTGCCCTCCTACCTCCCTGCCGCCCTGAAGCCCTGGCTTGTCAGGAGTAGTTCCTGGGGGGGGTGGTGTCAGGCTCTTGGGGAAGCCCCACGTGGGCAGACTCGCCAGAAAGCACCACAGGTTTGGTGTGGCTGGAGGCTGCGGTCTATGTGCTGAGCTGGCAGCTGCCCTCATTGCCAGGGCCCGTGAGATCCCTCTGCTGTCCTGGCCTCAAGGCAGGGGAGGCTGGCGAGGGGTCATCTTGTGGCTCGGGCTCTTAATGGGGAGCAGGAGAAGCTGGAGGGGAGCTCTCTCCTGGTGCGTGTCACGTTTCTCACACGGTGTCTGCCGGTCACCAGCAGGGCTGTGTAGAGTGGGGGCTGGGCCACACAGGCCCTTGGGTGAGAGGACTGTGCCTCCCAGGGTTTTCCTGAAGAGGTAAGGGCCGCCATCCTTGATTCTTTCTCACAATCAGAGTTAAGTCGGGGAAGCCAGGACACACCTCCGCCCCCATATTTACTCCTGAAGAAGTTTCTTCTTTATCAGTTCACCATCCTCAGGGTTCTGGAAGGTTCCAACCTCTTTTTGGCCCAAGGGACCGAACCTGTGAAAGGAAGGCATACCCCAATTCCAGCTGCTACCTAACCCCTGGCACTCAGGCCTGGGTCTACTGGCAGAGTCTGTCCTGGACGAGGGGAAGAGGAGTGACTACAGGTAGGCAAGAGACTGGGCCAGTGCAGCAGTCGCCCTGCGGCGGTCAGCAGTGCTGACCAGCAGGGCTGAAGGTGGTCAAGTCACGTGTGGGTCCCTCCGGTGCAGCCAAGCAAGGACGGTATCCGACCTCCAGGCACCGTCCTTTCCGCTGCCAGGGATGTTTCATCCACAGGTCTTGTCAGGGCCACAACTCATCCCGAATCAGCGTCTCCTCTGGGCGGCTTTCCCTGGCCATTCACTCTGAAGTGGCCAGCCCCTGTCACCCCCTTGCACTGTTGGCTGATGCGTTGAGTGGGGGATGCATGAGTGGTCCCTTCTCCCCTTGGGGCCTTTATTCCTCATCACAGACCCTCCTTCTTCTTGGCTTGGAAGTCCCGGGATTGGCTGGGAGAGAAAGATGGGCTTGGTTTGGGGTAGCAGCCTGAGTGGGCTGTGTCGGCACTCCCTCCGTGGGGAGCCCACCTTTTCAGCCAGCAGCGGGGGCTCCGGTGCCGTGGTTAGGGAGGGAGGCCAAGCTGCCTGTGAGGCATAGCCCGAGGCTGTGGCACCCCCTGGATTTCACTGCCAGTCTTGACTTAGGTAGTCACTTCCCCTTGGGACCTCTCAGAGAAGTCCCAAGAAGGCAGATCGACGTGATCCTTCGTGCCAGCTGGGATCAACCGGGCAGCCTGTGGGGTGCTGTGGTGAGAAGGGCTGTGCCTTGCTGGATGAGTGTATCTGAGTCTCCTGGTCACGTCTGTCCTGGGTGGGTGGGTGCGACTGCACCTGGGCCAAGCTTGTTGCGACCCTGACCCTGGCTAGTCAACTTCACGTCCAGCCTCTGTCTGTCACGCTTTCATGTTCCTCATCTCACAACTCCAAGTGTCCTTCCTGCAGGTGGGCTTCATCACCAGCCCTATTTTCGGCTGGAGAAATTCCTTGATCATGGTGGTACCGAGTGCCGCTGACAGCCGGCCTGGGCCGAAAGGTGGAGAGTGTAGGTTTCCGGGGTGGGGGGGTGGGGCTGTAGGTTTCCAGCCATCTCCACTGGCTCCTCCTCTTGCTGATCTGTCATCCAAACTCTCAGCCCAACCTCATAGCACTGATGCAGTGTCTTTCTGTATTTGGTGGCGGGCCAGCCCTGATGTTCCCGCCTCCCCGGAGACTCCAGGCGAGTGATGGTGGCGTCTGCACGCTAGCAGGTGATGCGGGCCTCGGCACAGTCTCAGTCTGGAAGCGGCTTTGTGTTTTCCCGGCACCCATCTGCGGGAGGAGAGCCGTGTCTGTGCGGGGCCTGTTTGCTTATGGAGGAAACAACTGCTGCTCAGGAGTGGGGACGGCTGCCTCTGGCATGTGCCATTCCGTTTTCAAGCGGAGAAGCTCCAGGGCGTCTCAGGACGCGGACTCAGCCTTCATGGACTCAGCCTTCAGGGAGTCCTGCTTCCAGGCCTGTGGCAGCACCTTGGAGGAATTTTTTGCAGTGCTGGGTGTGCCGTGTCCCAGCCTGGAGCTCAGGCCTAGCCCAGAACACTGATTCTGGACCACCCCCCCCCCCCGGGGGAGGGGTCTGTATCCTCCACTGTGGTGGGCAGGGAGTGAGGGTGGGGGGCTCTTGGGGGAAAGCATGGTATGGAGGCTGTCATGTGTTCGTTCTTAAGTGTCTCCCAGCAGAGGAAGACACCTCTATTGGTCACCTCCCGTTTCCGCGTTTTCCCAGTGTGCTGGTCTGTGGAGGATGGGAGGAGGGGTCTTGGGGTCTTCATATTATTCAAGGGCTGATAGGTCATTGCTCAGGAGTAATTAGGAATAGGAAAGACGCCTTGGACCGTTGATATGTGAAGTTCGTCATCATCCTCTTTGTCGTATCCTCAGCCACAGGGACCCAGGGATTGCGGAGTGTCTTTTGCTGGATGTGGTGGCAGAGAGTGAGATTGGGCCTGACGGATGGTGGCTTCTGATGCTGGGCAGTGTGTTGGTCCGGAAAACACCCACCTCCTTCCTGCTTCAGTGTTTTTGACATGCTGTTCCCTCTACCTCGAGCGCCCTTCCATGCTTCTTTGACTAGCACACTCCTATTCATCTGCCAGGCCCAGCTCGAGCTGCCCCATCTCCCCACCCCTTTCTGTAAGGAAGAACACATGTCTTTCCAAAGAGAGTGTCCATCACACCCTAAAGTTGATTTCTTTCCTATTTTCAACCACCCCAAGCACACTCTTGGACTTGGGGCTTCTGAAGAAGAAGGGTTTTCCAGGGGGAGATGCAGGAGGGGCTCTAGCAGCGTCTTGACTGCCCCTGGTGACTGTCGGAGGCAATGGAGGAGGATGGACCCAGAGACTCCCTCTAGGCCTGAAGTGGCAGAACATAGGCAGGAGGATCGCAGAGCGCGTTGGTGTCTAAGCTGGTAATGCCATCCGAGGAGTGGGCTAGACAAGACCCCGGGCCAGACAAGACTTTGGGCTAGACAAGACCCTGGCTAGAATCAGGTTCCTGTCCTGGCATGTTCTGAGGCCTCATTTTCTTCAGCCTTGATTTCTCCTTCTATAGAAATGTGACGATAGAACCTGCCTCATAGGCTGCTGCGGGAGGGGACTCAGGTGATGCCCACAGACATGGTGGCTACCCTGGAGGTCATCCTGGCCAAGAAGCCACACTCCTGGAGCCAGAGTCTTCCCTTCATACCTTTAGATTGCTCCAGGGTGCCATCTTTAGATGGCACCGTGCATTTACTGGCTGCCATCTTTTGTAAATAGTTGAATGGAGGTGATGCCCTGAGAAGGATTTTGAGCCAGGAGGAAGACGAATGGAAGGGGCCGTTAAGAAAGGAGGCTCTGGTGGGCAGGCAGGGTGGCTTGAGGGTGGTTGGCGGGGAAGGGCCTTGGCCTGGAAACTCGGGGTACTCCAGCACACATCTATAGGAACGTGGATGACAGCCCTGAAGGGTGTCCCGGGGTCTCAGCCACTTCCTCTTGCTTGGAGTCATGGGATACCATGAGGAGATGGGCTTGGCCGAGAGATGGCAAGAGTACGTGGGAACAACATGAGAGCAGCTGTGTAGATGCATTTGTGCGTAAGCAGAGGTATATGTAGGTGTGAAGGGCACATGGGTGTGGGTGCATATTTGTGCGTGGGTGCAGGTGTGTGTGTGTGTGTGTGTGTGTGTGTGCACATGCATTGTGTTGGAAGGTCCTGACTGATCAGTGGCTGCGTCTCTGCCCTCACGTGGCTTGCAGTGTCATAGGGGAGAAAGACGTCAAGGAGAATGTTAGCTGAAAGTGTGGTTGTTGGTCTGACGAGAAACTACGGGGATACTTTGAGGATTCATACATGTAGCTAATTCATACTTGGAACTTGGGAAGGGCAACTTAAAAAAAAAAGTTTTTGAGCCGGGTTTGGTGGCTCAGCCTGTAATCCCGCGCTTTGGGAGGCTGAGGTGAGTGGATGGCCTGAGCCCGCGGGTTCGAGACCCGCCAGGCAACTTGGCGAGACCTCATCTCTACAATAAATCAAAAAATTAGCCGGGTGTGGTAGTGCGCGCCTGTAGTTCCATCTACTTGGAAGGCTGAGGTGGAAGGATCACCGGAGCCCCGCAGGTCGAGGCTGCGGTGGCCGGAAGCGGCCACTGCACTCCAGTCTGGGCGACGGAGTGAGACTCCAACTCAAAAAAAAAAAAAAAAGTTTTTATCTTTCTTATGTGTCATACTTTGTTGCACAGAATTTAATGACCTCTACACAAATACGACCTTATTTTCTTCTTTTCACATAACCTCAGTACCATTAGTACATCTAAAATAACAGACTCTGATTCCTTAGGCTTATCAAATACCCAGTCAATGTTCCGATTTTCCTGTGTGTCTTGGAAAAGTTGTGACAGTTGGTTTATTTAAATCACAACCCAAACAAGATCTACGCACAGCATTTGCTTGACTTGTCTCTCAAGTCTTTTTTCATCCAAAGCTCCTTCACCCACTGTATTTTTTCCTGTCATTTACTTGTTGAGTAATCAGTTTACATGTCCTGCAGCGTTGCCCTGCGTCTTGGTGTTGCTGCTTGTGTCCCCATGGTGTCAGGCAGCATGTTCCCCCGTCCCCTGACTTCCTGCAAACTTGGAGTTGGCCCTGGAGGCTTGGGCAGGTGTGGGTTCTGTTGGGGTTCCCGCAGGCTTCTTACCTGCTGGTGTGACAGCCACTGGGGGTCCGGATGGGGAAGGCGTCTGGCTGGGTGTAGCCTCTGAGCTCCAGCCATCAGGCTAAGGAGAGCCACCCAGGGAAAGGAAGTTAGTTCTCCAGACAGAGGGAGTCGTGGGCAAACCTTGGGCCTGAGAGAGGGTGGGTTGGACATAGGACAGTTGTGGGGTGCTGTAAGGTGGCCAGGAAGCAGGCAGAGAGCAGGGGCGGGGCAGAGCTGTGGCAATGCAGGCGACTCATCGGTGAGGTGGGCACAGGGCCTGCGACTGCCTCTTCAAGGGCCTGTGGGGATGAAGAGAGTGATGTGACCTGCTTGGCACTAGCATCTGGCCAAGGGTAAAGGAGGTCACTGTTGCCGGTGATGCTGAAGGCAGTGACAGCACGGAGGAGGTGGGGAACACGGAGAGCTGTTGAAGGGGACAGATAGGACCACATCTGCACTCCAGGACGTCGAACTGCCTGCAAGATGGAGACCCCAGGAGAGATGATCTGTGGCTGGATGAGGCCATGGTCGTGGGTTGGCGATACATGGGCTTGTTGGGAGGTTTTCAGAGAGTGGGCACAGAGAAGAGGCAGACGACCAAGCAGAGAGAGAGGGGGCCAAGAGTCCAGGAGGGCTCGCAGGTTTTTGGCTTGAGTCGCTGGCAGGGAGGGGTCATCACCCACTGAGACAGGGAGTGGCCTCCTCACCTCCAGGCTCCCAGTACACAGAAGTAGTGAGCTAGTGTGTGTGCCACTGTGCTAATGTATTCTGTGCATTTTGATGCATGCGACGCAAGGAAATTATTTAAAAATCAGATAAAGATATGAAATAGGCAATATTTTAAAACACCTCGTTATGATTAAAATGGCTTCTTAATCTCATTAGCTGGTACAGCAAGGCGAAATATACACTCAGGGAGAGGTTCACGGTCAACGGTAGTGGATGTATATCTGTATTTCAAATAGCCTGCCTGATGATTTGGTATTTTTTGCCAATTCCTTGTCACGTCTGATATGACTGTCCCGGCTTCCAGCTCTCTGTGTGGCTGAAGGAGACCCGTGGCCAGGAAGAGGGCGAGTGCCTGCAGTTTCGGGCTCTTGACTTTATTTATGCCTCGAGGTATGAGTAGTTCAATTTGTGCGTCCTTTGCAGGAATCTCAGAAAACCACTTATTCCGTTTTTGCAAGGGTTACTTTGGTCTAAGCCAGATAACACAGTCTGTAAGTGGTCTGCCCCAGGCACCAGTAACTGCACGATGCCATGCTGAAAATGTCCACGGATACCCTTCAGCATCCTGGCCATCCTTCCACGGTCTGCTCTCACTGGCTTTTCAGGGCAAGTGACCCTGACCATGGCCAAAGGGCACCTTGGTCCATTTGTTATTCAGTATTACTAAAGCTTTTCCACCCCTCTCGTCTTCTCTGATGTATTAAAAAGAAACGGAAATAGAAGAGTGGGCATTCACTCAGAGCTTTTGCTCTGTGCCCTGCCCTGGACCACAAAGAGCTTTCTGGAAGGTGGGTGGGGATGGGGCTCCAGTCCGGGTTCCTGCACACCAGCTGCCCCTGCAGCTCCAAGATAGGCCCCACAAGGGCCGGGAAAGCAAGGGTGGGTGTGTGAGGAGAGCAGGGGGGATGGTGCATTTCCTGTCCAGCCTCTTGGCTTCTTCAGCAGCGTGCCTGGTCGCCTGTTTGCCTAAGGCCTGGCGTGTGTCGACATGCACGGTGAGCACCGGCACCCTAGGCAGCCGCAATTGTCATGACACATGAATTTGCATAGCATCATGGATGCCTTTTCTGAGAACCCCCTTCTCAAAGGGTCCTTGAGACTGGAGATCTGGGGTGCTCTCACTGTCCACGCATGGGCACCTCCCTCCCACCCAGCCTAGGCTGGCTGTGTGCACCTGGACCGGATTTTATCCTAGGGAGGAGGGTGATGGGACCACCACAAGGTTGGATAATAGATGAACCAGGCAGAGCTGGAAGGAAAAGAGACCTGTGGGTGTGAAATTGCTCAGTGTTCTAAAGCCGGTCATTCTTCCCATCTCGCTGACTCCAGGTCCTTGCAAATCCACAGGGGACTGGTGGGTGCGTCCCTGACTCTCATGCCGAGCAGTCCCACCACGATCCGCCACCGCAGTCAGACGTGGCCACAAAGGAGAAAGCCTGCAGGGTTGTGGGCCTTAATTGGCGGTTGCTGTAACTTTCTCGATTGAGCGGGCAGAGACAGTGTAAGCCACTGTGGGGAGCAGGCGGTGGAGGGGCGCGAGCATTTTCCAGAGGGTGTGCCCACCTGGAACGAGCTGGCCGCTTCTAGCCTGGCGGAGCTGAAGTGACCTCCCCGCACCCTTGGACGCCCCAGCCTGGGAAGGAGGCTGGCTCCCGGCGGGAGAAGAGGCAGCCCTCCCGACCCACCGGGAGGCAGCTCTCACCTCCTGGGGCTTGTTCCTGAGTGATCATTTCTTCTGGGGTTGGATGCTGTCCTCTGATGATGGCAGCACATCGCCTGTTTGGTTTTTCCTGGTTTAACTCCCACACTCATTTTGCGCATGAATGAGTACAATGAAACCCGTTTAATTTGCTGTTAATTCTCTGTTCAAAATATTCTCCTCTGTTTAAGGGACACAGTCGCTTTCATCTCTCCGAGGCAGTGCGTGAGAGCAGGCAGCTGCTAGGGGGGTGAGGGGCTCCCGTGAGCCACGTCAGCCTGGGCCAGTGGCATCTTTGGCCAGGGACATGGTGGGGGGCACGGCAGGCAAGCACCCTGGGGTGGACGGTTTCCCAAAGTAACAACTCACAGGTGTTGGGCCTTCACATCTGTTGAGCCAGGGAGCGGTTCGAGTCTGCATGGGGAAGTGTTCACGGGCTAGGAGGCCAAAGGGTTGTCGCAGAGAGATCTGGGCAGGGACACGGGAGGTGGTCTCTTGTGGTTTTTGAGCATAGGAGTGAGGACGTGAATTCCACAGCTGATCACAGACAGGAGAGACAACCGACTGAAACTTAGGGAACACAAACTGTAAAAATTGCTTCCAAGCGTCTAAATATAGTGTTTATGCAATTTGCTCAAGCTTAGCTGGTGAAAGATGCCTGTTTTGAGCGAAACGTTCTTGTGTGGGTCCGCCACGTCTGGCTCTTTCACGTCTCTGCTTCAAGCAGGGGCCTTGAGAGGAGAGGGCTTTGCACCAGGTGGCAGAGTCGCGGGGCTGCATTTTGAGAGACAGATGATCTCTATCGGAGCCAAATGATTCCACAGTGCTGATGACCACGGGCAGCCCCTCAGGCCACCTGGAGGCAGTCGTGGCTAGGCGGGTGAGGCTGAGCTTCAGCCTCTGACAGCTGCCTCCAGATCCCGTCTCTGGTGCAAGGTCCCTCCCAGATCCTCCTGGAATTTGCAGGTGGAGGAGACCAGGCCGCTGTTGGGATCGGCCTTCCTCCACTTTTCCCCAAAGCCATCCATAGTACTGACCCAGGAGACCCAGGACTCTTTCTGAAGCAGACAACACCTCTGTGAATTCCCACAGCTGCTGGCCCACCAGGTTGGTCTTGGATTTGCCCACCGAAGTCACTGCTTCACCTCTGGCATAGCTGCCCGTGATGTCAGGCATTCCTTTTGTCATCCAGGCATTCTGGACTGCCCAGCACTGCCCGGCAGGGGAGGGAGGCGTGCAACCTGCTTTGGGAAACATGGGGGGGGGTTATCTGTAGAGATCTCCTGCTGGGGAGAGGTGCTGGGGGTGTGCAAAGGTGTAGGAACCCAGGGTCAGGACGAGAGCAGAGGCAGTGGGTAGTGGGGTGGGCTCACAGAGGCCAGTCAGTGTAGTCTGTGGGGTGTGCTGCACTTCTGGCCTCCTGTCCCCGGGGGCTGGGATCTGGACAAACCTGCACTGACCCTCTGCCTGTGTTTCACCTCGGGGGTGAGCAGGGTCTTCCTGTGGCCGTTCCCTCCCAGCATCCCTCTCGGCGGAAGTCCTGCAGAGCCGTGCCGTTTTTTCGTGATTCCAGGGCGGGCCTTGGCCTGTTTTGATTGAGCATCTTGCTGTTGGCTTCCCTTTGGAAGCCCCCTGCTCATCTGCAAGCTTCACTCCTCTGCCACCTGGTTCGGCTGCGCTGCATTCTCTCTCAGCTGATCTTCTTTCTCTCCCCCTGATTGGCAGTTCCCATCAGATCAGAGGAGGTTCTTCCCGGAGCACTGGCCCGTGGCCCCAGTGAGCGTTCCCGTGGCGATGCGTTCCCATTGATGTGCCAAGTCCACAGACCCCCAGCCGACAGACACACTAATTATGCACGCTCCTGTGCAAATTCATTAGCGACAAATGAGGCTTGTGTTCGCCGTGTTTATCCTGTTTCCCTTTATACCCTCTGGGAAGGACTCAGGTTCCCTTTTGAATGTGGTTGAAGCCGTTTTAGCCCAAGAGGACGGCATCATAGAACAGGATTAAGCCAGTCATCTTCTGTGGGTGCACTTTGCTGAGATGCTTGTTAATATACATATTACTTGATTTTATTTTTGTTCACTGAGGTGCCCCAGGGTCCCAGCAGGTGTCTTTCTGGTGTTCTAGAGGTCACGCAGGCTTTTGTGGAAGTTTATAGGTGTGCTGATAGCTGTAAGGGTATTTTTAATTGTACAATGCAATAATGAATTAGTTGATTAGAAAATTACAGGAAACGTTTTAAATATCAGTGATCAAATTCTTCTAGCACGTTTGTCCAGGCCAGAGCCCTTCACGTCTAGAGGTGGACGCACGATGGCCCATGGGTCAAATCCAGCCTGAGACCTGTTTATGCCCGGCCATGACAACGGCAGAGTTAAGTAGTTGCAAGACTGTATGGCCCACAAAGCCTAAGACGTAAGTTGGCCAGCCACCAGTGCAGGCCATTATAACACATACCAGAGCCCCAGTGGGCCAGTGGTGAGCCACACCCTCCCAGAAGATGTGCATCTGGGCTGGACTGGACTCCACTGAGACTTGTGTGGCTTTCTGGCCAAGATGCCATCTCTCCAGAGGCCTGGGAAACGCTAGCTGAGCCCCACTCAACTGACAGTGTTCTGTGCCGTCTGTGTAATGAGATCTCAGGCAGCAGGGCCATGTCTATGTCTTAGTGGTCTTTTAGGATGAAGCGACGCCTATGAATAGATTTTGTAACCTCTAAGGGCTATGCTGTTTATGAAAGCATATGTCTTAATCTAACTGCTTATGCATAACAGTTAACATTGACAAGTGGTGACTATGGGCCAGGGGCAGTGTTAAACTCTTCATGACATGTGTTTCATTTGATTTCAAATTAACTTGGTGAGCAGGCATATTGCACCCCCGCTACTCATGAGAAGTGTGGCCCAGAGAGGTCCTGTGGGTTGCCCAGTGCCACACTGCTGCTATCCACACAGCCTAGATTAGAACCTGTGTCTTTTGACACCAACTCCAGTGTTCTCTTTGCTGCACCACGGCTGGCCAGGTAGGGATCCTCTAAAGGAAGTGGGTTTCTGTTTTCCTCTGCTGGCATGTAAAGCTTTGCAACATTTTTCTAAAGGAAAAGCTTGCTGGCCCAAGGTGTTTGGTGAAACATAAAGAAAACACAAGCCGGGCGTGGTGGCTCATGCCTACAATCCCAGTACTTTGGGAGGCTGAAGGGAGAGGATTGCTTGAGTCCAGGAGTTTGAGACCAGCATAGGCAACATAACAAGATCTCGTCTCTACAACAAAACCAAAAAAATTAGCTGGGCGTGGTGGCGCTTACCAGTAGTCCCAGCTATTTTGGAGGCTGAGGCTGAAGGATCACCTGAGCTCAGGAGTTTGAGGCCCTGGTGAGCTGTGATTGTACCATTGCACATCAGTGTGAGTGACAGAGTGAGACCCCCAGCTCAAAAAAACAAAACAAAAAAACACAGCTCAGTTGTCTCTAGTCATTGTCAAATTTAACTCTGAGATTTGGGTGTTGTAGAATGATGGTCCGTGTCATTTTGCTGAGATTTAACTCACAGGCACCAAGGCACCTGGGAGGGACTCAGTTGCTTGGCTGTTTGCCACTGACATCATTATGTTACGGACATTAGAGAAGTCTCATGGAGTGGGGGAAGATGACCCCTTCCTCCCAAGAAAGCCAGCGGACTGCGGGTGGACGTCAAGAGAAGTAAAGAATAGACATCTTAAAAGACATCTTAAAAGTAAAGAATAGACATCTTAAA
>CAUYQG010176075.1:0-10589 GCA_963574415.1 Tarsius wallacei | reverse complement strand
CTTGGTGAGACCTCATTTCCACAATAAATAAAAAAAAAATAAGATGGGTGTGGTAGCACATGCCTGTAGTCCCAGCTACTTGGAAGGTTGAGGCGGAAGGATTGCCTAAGCCCAGCAGGTAGAGGCTGTGGTGGCCATGGGTGTGCCACTGCACTCTAGCCTGAGTAACAGAGTGAGACTCCAACTCAGAAAAAAAAAAAAAGAAAGAAATATTATAAATTTCTAGCACTTCTCAAGTATGAAACAGTAAATACTTCAAAATGTAAAGACGGGTACTTTGAGGCTGGGTGGGGTGGCTCACACCTTTAATTCCAGCATTTTGGGAAGCTGAGGCAGGCAGAGTGCTTCAGTTCAGGAGTTCTAGACCAGCCTGGGTAACATAGCAAAAACTCACCTTACCAAAAATTTTAAAAAGTTAGCCAGGCATGGTAGTCCCAGCTACTTGGGATGCTGAGGTGGAAGGACTGCCTGAGCCCAGGAGGTCGAGGCTACCGTAAGCCATGATTGCCATTATCATGCCACTGACCTCCAGCCTGGGTGACAGAGTAAGATGCCATCTTTAAAAAAAAATTGGTACTTTGAGGTCTATAAGGGACCTTTCAGACTTCAAGGTTTATATTGATATGGTCATAATTTGAGTCTGTAACAAAAGGAAAAGATAAAATATTAGGAGCAAGGAAGTTTTCTGCTGCTTACTATAAAAAAAGGAGCAGGAAAACAGAACCACGGGGCAGTAAAAAGAGCAGAGAATTTGTGGCAAATCATTAGAAACTATAGCATGATTATATACTGGAACATTATGCAAATAGCTAAAAATACCTTTCTGAAGTACTTGAAATGCCTTGAGATAAGTAGTTTTAAAAAGCACATATACATTTATATAAATAGCATCACTCGAAACATAACTATATACATGTGTTGAAAATGGTTAGTTCCAAATTGAGATGAAAGCTGAGTTCCCCCCCCGCTCCCAGTTTTCTATGAAGAGTTCATATGACTGACAATCATCAGAAAGAGCTGAGGTGACCTGGGATTCAGAAGTGAGCTCTAGTTCAGACGCTCACACTAGTTCACGCTAGGAGCTCGGGAAGTCGCCCAACTTCTTTAAGCCTCAGTATCTAGCAGAAGGAGAGCATCCTCACACCTGGTGGTTCCAGTCTAAGAGCCGTTGTGCGGCTCAGAGGAGATGACTGATCTGAAAAGCTCTCTGGCATCTGTAATACGCATATTTGAGTTGAAAAGAGGCCCAGAAAACTTGGTTAGAGGCCAAGAAGGAAAAAAAAATGTTAGGAAACTGCTTGCACAGTGTGAAAACTTCGGTTTGGTTTTTGGATCATCTTGGCAGCCTATCACATCATTACAACCACAGGTTTCTCTATGCACATTTCTGTATATTTATGAATGAGAATGTTATTGAAGAATGCCGAGTTTCTTTTTTTTTTTTTCTGTGATAGATCACTGAGTAAGATAGACTCTAAATCCATGAATGACGAGTTTCTTAAAAGATAAATGATCTCAATCAGAATTATAATCACCAATTCATTTCTTACTGTGTATCACAGGCAGCTTATCTAAAACTTCAGGATAAAGTAGGAATGATTTGGGGGTTAAAAAAAAAGATAAGAATCGAAATGAGGTTTGCCAGATGACAGGGGTTACCCGTGACTCATTCTCACCTTGACAGTCTCATACCAGCAGGGTTGCTTGACTTGATAATAGACTACAGATTTGTATTCGGAAATGCCTTCATAGCCAGCACCAGGATGAATTGCTTTCTTTAGATGGAAAGAAGAAAAATCAGGAGGGAAGAATTTACCTAGAAAAGTAAGAGGACCATACATACCACACACAGCCTTCCTCCCCTAACATGTCCACACGTGCTATGCTGTCATCTGTAAGCTAAGTTTGGGGAATGAAAAGTAAAGTAAGACTGAACATCTATCAACTTATTTGAGGGGCTTAGTCTATAACTCTGGTAGCAGCTAAGGGACCCAGCATCATCAGAATACTCCTCTCTTCTGTATTGCTTATTCTTTCTTTCTCCCCAGGCCTGCACTCTCCTCTGATTCTTCCCTCTCTTGGGGAACAGAGGCTTAGTGATGGTGACAAAGAGTTAGGTCACAAGTGCAGAAGTACCACTGTCTGCGGGAAAGGACTTTTCCTTCCCGTCTACATTCTGCTTTGGGGACTTGGTGTACTGCTACAGCATGGTCCCTCAAAGTTAGAGTTGCAACTTTTTTTTTTTTTTTGAGTTGGCCTCTCACTCTGTTGCCCAGGCTGGAGTGAGGTGGCATGCTCATGGCCACCCCAGCCTCGACCTGCTGGGCTCCAGCGATCCTTCCACCTCAGCCACTTGGAAGTAGCTGAAACTACAGGTGTGCACTACCACGCCTGGCTAATTTTTTGATTTGTTGTAGAGACGAAGTCTCACCAAGGGTGCCTGGACTGGTCTCGAACCTGTGGGCTCAGGCAATCCACTCGTCTCGGCCTCCCAAATTGCTGGGATGACAGGCTGAGGCATCAAGCCGGACCACGGCATCTTTCCCTAGTAATGAACCACTTAGTTCGGTAGGACCAAGCTTCAGTAGGGCACAGCCAAGATAGTTAGCAAAGCTAGGAAATGACCGGTAGATAAAGATGTGTTCTTAGAATGAACTCATGGCCTCAGAGGCTCTCATCAACCGCACAAATAAAACACCCCCATGCAGTGGCCCATTGCATTTGGTTTATTCTTCCAACACAGAATACAACTAGACTGAGTCAACTATTTGGATATGTTTCCTTCAATAATTATACCATCCATGGGAAGCGATGGGATTGTACTCTACTGCACCACAGTAGTACACTTGGTGAGCTGAGTGAACAGAGTTTGAACCTTGGATTCCAAAGTAGGTAGCTGTGGCTCCTATGAGAGGAGCCAGATTTCAGCACAGGCCATGGAGGTCTCCCGACCATCTCTTGCTAAACCTCTTTGATGTCACAATCGAGACTCACTTCTTGAGCTGGGTGTGGTGGCTCACTCCTATAATCCCAGCACTTTGGGAGGCCAAGGCGGGAAGAATGCTTGAGTCCAGGAGTTCGAGATCAGCCTGGACAACATAACCAGACCTCATCTCTACAAAAAAAATTTCAAAATTAGCTGGGTGTGGTGCTGGGAGCCTGAAGTCCCAGCTACTCAGGAGGCTGAGGCAGAAGGATCCTCTGAGCCCCAGAAGATGAAGGCCGTGGTGAGCTGTGATCTTGCCACTGTACTTCAGTCTGAGTGACAGAGTGAGACCCGGACTCAAAAAAAAAAAAAAAGACCCACTCAGAAAGTTACCAGAGCTGGAGGAACTCTGGGGACCGGAAGTCAGGATACCTGGGTCTGTTCCCAGCTCTGCCACTAATTCCTGTGATTCCCAGAGAAAAGAATGCACCCTTCTTAAGTTTCCTGATCGTGAAAACTGAAAAGCAGTGGTAGCAGATCCCTACCTAGGGCTCTTCCAGTTAAATGGTCTCCGATGGGCATGTCTCCTTTGGTTCTGCTCACAGGGGGAAGAAAATCTGCCTGCTGGCACCTCTGGAGCACACAGGCCACTTGGCTCAAGCCCCCGAGAAACTAACTGAGCTTGAAAGCAGCTCAATGACTTGAATGATAAAAAACCTCAGCTTGGAAGCTGGCATATGACCTCATTAACACCCAGAGCCATTCCTTAGCATGGGAGAAATACACAAATAAGAGTCTAAATGGTTTCCTTAGTGACACTGGACATCACGCATCACAAATTTAATAGGTTTTGTGCTTCTTTCCTTATGGAAAACCAAACCCACCCTGATATGAGGAATTAAAATAAAACCAGGAGTCTATGGTGATTGTAAAGATAGGATGTGACATCAGGGTTTCTGGGAGACGCCATGTTACCTCTAAGGTCTTGCCCTCCTCGTCATGCACGGACATTGTCACCTCCACGTTCTTCGGCGTCTTCTTCTTCCCTTTGTCAAACTCGCCATGGATCAGGGTGACATAAATATCATTCCGAACATCTCCTGCAACATGGCAACCCATCCAGTGAGTGTTGCAGGAGGAAGTCATTTTTAAGTTTCAGATGTCATAAGACATAAAATATAAATAAATATGAAATGGTCTGGCTTCATAATGAACTATTCATAGGACAAAAGCTCTTCAAACCCATTGCTCTTTTCAGCTTACCTCATTTTTTCTTTCCACGCACACCAAGATGGCTTAGTAGTTTTTTTCTGTTATAATTCTTTCCCTAATTATTAAAAATGTGCTGTCTAATAATAAGTACATATTATATTTTGTTATAGTGGCAGGCTGCTATTTCAATAATGCCTGGGGAGTGCGTGATATTTCAATACATCTGAAAATAATTAAGGCAATTGCCTATTTTTTTTTTTTTTTTGAGTTCGAGTCTCACTCTGTCACCTAGGCTAGAGTGCAGTGGCCTATTCACAGCCACCCCAGCGTCCACCTGCTGGGCTCCAGCGATCCTACCACCTCAGTTTTCCAAGTAGCCAGAACTACCAGCACGTGCTACCAGACCCAGCTAATTTTTGATTTATTGTAGAGACAAGGTCTCGCCAAGTTGCCTGGGCTGGTCTTGAACCTGTGGATTCAAGCAATCCACTTGCCTCGACCTCCCAAAGTGCTGGGATTACAGGCTGAGTCACTGAGCCCAGCCAATTGTCTATTTTTTAAAAAAGATACCATCTAACATTTTATTTTTTATTTATTTTTGAGTTGGGGTCTCATTCTGTCATCTACGCTGGAGTGCAGTGGCGTGATCATGTTTCACCACAGCCTTGACTGCCTGGGCTCAGACAAATCTCCCATTTCAGCCTCCCAAGTGGCTGGGACTACAGACACACACTACCATGTCTGGCTAATTAAAAAATTTTTTGTTTTGTTTTTTTTGCAGAAACAAGATCTTATTGTGTTGCTCAGGCTGGTCTAAAACTCCTGGGCTCAAGTGATTCTCTAGCCTAGTTCCCCAAAGTTCTGGAATTATAGGTGTGAACCATTGTGCCTGACCCATTATTGCCTGAGTGCTACATCCCAGGCACTGGTCAGTTTCTTACATGTATGAATTTAATAAATTATCGGTTAATTTATTAATCTATAGAACAGTTTGAAGAGATAGACACTGTCTCTGAAGGTCTGTAAAGTATTTTGTATTTATTCTGATCAGCTTAATCAGATGAGCATGTGGAGAGATACATAAGTCAGATCCCAGAGGGTCAACAGGTCAAATTAAGAATTTATATCTTTACCCTAAATATAAATGGAAATCAGGTGTGCTTAGGAAACAGGTGTGCTCCAGTGTGGATAAGAAGAGATGAGGTAAGAAAGAGTAGAAACAGGAAAGCCAATCAGGCAGTGGCAATGGAGAGAGAACCAGATGGATTTGAGAGGCCTTTCAAAGGGATAACTGGAAGGTCTTTCTTATTTATCCACCAATTTTGTGTGACGTGCAAAGGAAAGGGAGGTATCAAGGGTGACTTTTGGGCTTCTTGTTAGTGCAATTGGATGAATGGGGATGCCCTTCTCTTAGACAAAACACAAGAGAGGAGACTCAGGTCTAGATGCACAGAATGATGAAGTCCAAACGGGAATGCAATTCATCCAATTTGGGGGTGGGAATAATATGCACCCAAGTCCTGAGGCAGGAAGTAGTTGGCTGTATGGCCATGGGTTCAAGGGAGAATCTGAAGGCAATGTACAGATGTACAGATGGAAGGAGTAGATGATGTCACCTAGGGAGAAAATACAGGTGAGACAGAAAGAGGTCTGAACCGTGCCTACCCCAAATTTGTATGTTGGCAGCCTAACCCCCAGCACCTTGGAATGCGACTGTATTTGGAGGCAGGGCTTTTAAAAGGAAAACTAAGGTAAAATGAGGTTATATGGGTGGGTCTTAATCCAGTATGACTGGTGTCCTCATAAGAAGAGGAGATTGGGACACAGACACACAGAGGGACGACCATGTGAGGACACAGGGGAAGATAGCCATCCATAAGCCAAGGAGAGAGGCCTCAGGAGAAACCAACCCTGCCAGCACCTTGATCTTAGACTTCCAGCCTCAAGAACTGTGAAAAAATAATGTCTGTTATGTAAACCACTCAGTCTGTGGTATTTTGTGATAGCAGCCCGAGCAAACTCAGACACAGGGCCCAAGGACCAACTACTGAGGAACTCTGACATTCAGAGGTAAGGTAGAAGAGGATAAAGCAGCAAAGGAGTCCCTGAAGTGACCCCGGGGCCATGGAGAAAAAGAGAAGAGTGTGTGTTCACCGAAGAAGGGAAGGAGATATTTTAACAGTGTCAGATGCTGCTGAGAGGTCACAGCTGATCACTAGGCTAAAAAACACCCATCAGACATAGCGACATTGCAATCATGGATGACTTCAGCGACAGCCACTCTGGAGAGGGTGGAGGAGAACTGGCAGAGATGACAGAGAGTAATCACTCCCAAGAACCTGCCTGCAATGACTAGGGCAGAAACTAGAGCACCTTAGCTAGAGGGCAAGTGGGGGGAAGGAAGAGGTTAGGAGGTGACGGGATCTCCTTCACATGGTGATAGGAAAGAGCTCCGAGTTGGGAAGTTTCCTGTAGACCTGTGTTTCTCAGACCTGGCTTACGACCAGAATCACCTGGGGAGCCCTGAATCCCCCTCTGGAGAAAACTGGAAATCCATATTGTAAAGTTTTCCAAGTGATCCTGACTAGCTGATCCACAGACTAGCACAGGAAATCATTGTCCGAGATGCATTTTAAAGTCTGACACTCTATGAGTCAATCCTGTTGATTAAAAAAACTTGATATTCTTTTCAAACCAGATTTAAATGGTAAGTTCACCTTGTCCAAAAAATAGATTTATCTACTTAATTTTTTCAGATTCCTGTCTTGTTGTAGCAGTAAAACTGTCTTTGGTTAGGGAATATTACCAACAGTTACTTTTTAAACAAGACATAACATTTTCCCAGATTGTTGATGAATGTGTATTAGGATAAAATAGCTCTGAAATGGATAAAATAAACAAAGAACTGTCTTCTTTTATGAGGGGAAAAAATCTCTTATTTTGATAACTCTTTTATTCAATCATTCCACAAATATTCATTTAATATCCACTATGTGCAGGCATTGTATGCAGCAACAAATTATAATTGCTCCTTAATCTCCCAAAGAAAAAAATAAAATCTTGTATTACTTTAAAATAATCTGAATTTTTATGAGTAGATAAGTTTGTTTTCTAGAATTTTTCTAACATTGCATAGTTGGTTTTCCAGAATTTTTATTACTATCATTAGTTTATATTAATGTGTATAAATAATATTTTATACATTTATATTACATGAGATATAAATATTATGTAACATAAATATACTATATAATTCCATATTTTAATATTTTTTAATATATAAAAATGCATGTGTATATATTTTAATATATTTTATTATCAATATGTTATATTATATACTATATTATAAAATATAAAGTATACATATATGTTTCATATTTTTATATAAAATTTTTCTATGTATATATTTTTATTATAAACTATTATATTCTGTAAAATATAAATGCAAAAAATTATATTAATTTAAATTATTTGTGCTTATATTAATGAGGGACTGATTTCCTCTTACTAGTATGGAGATTAAGAAATTAAATGGATGAAGTCAGTGAACTCAAGAGAACACGTATGCAGGCCACCAACAGGTGGTGGCAAAAAAAGTGAAACTAAAGCAGGAAACCGGAGAATGTTTGCATTCTTGTCACAACAAAAACAGGAAGAGTACAATCAGAGCTTAAGAGAATGGAGTCAAGGGCTCCCCAGGACAGAGCATAGCAAGGCACCCACATGCTGGGGATGCAATAATGAGTTGTCTCCTGGACAGAGAACTATGCCGTTTGGGAGGGGTTGTGTAGAATACAAAGGAGAGAGAGTGAGCAGAAAATTCTGAGTTCCGTATATAAAAGCATCCTCTTGCACTTGTATACTAGGTAGCCTTTTAAGGTGCTACAACCCTGTTTGTATTTCCCAGTGCTTGGTAAGCACCAAATGTAAATCACCAAATCTTATAGATCCAAAGTCCCTCAACTGTCCTGATTAGGTGGAGTACTGTTGCACAGAAAGAAGACAGGTGAGTTAAGCAGTGTTTACCTGGCAATATTATTTCAGGAAAGCCCATCTTCCGGGCTATTGCTGTTGACCTGTCAACCAAGTGCGAAAAATTCTTCTGAACCTGTGTGAGGTCACCTGGCAAGAGCTTCAAGGACACCCAAAGTCCTTTAAAGAAATAAAAGATGAACATTTAGTTATCTGTATGATCTATATAACACACACACAGGCACACATAAATGCTGAGAAAAGATGTAAATTATCCCCCAGTTAACTTATAATTTTAATGATACCCCCATCAAAATCACGACAGGACTTGTTTGAGAATTTGACAGAGATGTGAATAGATGCTTGCTATGGGTGGGGGTTTTGGGGAGAGTAAAGATAGCCCTACCAGATACCAAAATGTATTGTAAAGCTACAATGTGGAACACTATTGGCAAAAAAAAAAAAAAAGTATAAATGGGCTGGGTGCAGTGTCTTAAGCTTGTAATCCCAGCACAGCACTTTGAGAGGTGGAGGTAGAAGATTGTCTGAGCTCAAAGGTTCAAGACCAGCCTGGGCAAACTGGCGAGACTACGTCTCTACAGTAAATAAAAAAATTAGCCAGGCTTGGTGGTGTGCATCTGTAGTTCCAGCTACTTGGAAGGCTGAGGCAGGATTGCCTGAGTCCAGCAGGTTGAGGCTATGGTGGCTATGGCTATGAGCATGCCACTGTACTCTAGCCTGAACAACAGAGTAAGACTCTGATTTTTAAAAAAAGGTATAAATCAATACCAAAATATATTGTAAAGCTACACTAATGTGTAATACTAGTGGATTAATATGTGATACTAATGGTAAAAAAAGATATATAAAACAATGAAATTAAATACCATGAAACACAGCAATTTAATATATAGCAAAAAGATATAACAAATCATGAAAAAAACCCAATAATTTTGTAAATGTGCTGGGATAACGTTCCTGTTACTTAGAATTTAACTTCTCACCTCATATTTTCATTAAAATAAATTCTCAGCATAATAAAGAGAAAAAATAAGTGCATAATTCTTAAATCTGAGAATGAATAATTTTTCTAAGAAAAGAAACAAATGAGACAAATCACAAAAGCAAAATAATTATCTATATACAAAATAAAAGCCTCAATACACATCAAAAAAGTAAATAGTATGCTATAAAATGGTGACATAAGAAACTGTGATTTTACATCCATTAGAGGAAAAATATTAAGATCCTCACAAATAAATGGGACACGAATAGACAATTCACATGGAAGTAAAATAAGCGAATAAATATTTGACAGACCAAAAACTGGGAAAATATGTGTCTTAATCAAGACAGAAAGATTATTATCTTCAATATAGATGAAACTCATAAAACTAAGAAGGAAAATGTTAGGAAACTCATAAATATATACAAAGGCTAGATAATTCACCCTCAAGTTTTTCTTAGAATGCAAGAGGACTACAGGAATCCACTTTTCACCTGCCAAAGAGGTAAAGATTTTAAAGTATCAGTTCTCAAAGTGAGCAAGAGTGCAGTAGAATGAACACTCTAACATGGTGCTTAGAGCCCACCAGTGGATATCTACTGCAGGCTACTTGGCAAGATGTCTATCTCCAGGTGTAGGATTGTTCCCATCACTAGACCCAGATATCCAATTTCTGGGAATTTTCCTGGGGAGGTAGTCCTCAACATAGAAAAAGTTTCATGTACCAACACAGTCATAGCAGAACTATTTAAATGTATCATGGTGGCACATTAGAAAGCACTTAAGTTATTATCTAGGGGCTTAATTTCCTTAAATCTAAGCAATGCAATATTGTTACTAGTCTTATTTTTGAGTTGGGGTCTCACTCTGTCACCAGGTTGAAGTACAGTGGCACATTCACAGCTCACTGCAGTCTCAACGTGCTGGGCTCAGGCAATCCTTCCTCCTCAGTTTCCCATGTATATGGGACTACAGAAGCACGCCACTACACCCGACTAATTTTTTCATTTTTTTGCAGAGATGAGTTCTTGCAATGTTGCCCAGGTTAGTCTCAAACTCCTAGACTCAAGCAATCCTCCCTCCTCAGCCTCCCGAAATGCTGAGATTACAGGCATAAGCCACTGTGCCTGGCCTAAGCAAAGCTAATTTTTTCATTTTTTTGCAGAGATGAGTTCTTGTGATGTTGCCCAGGCTAGTCTCAAACTCCTAGACTCAAGCAATCCTCCCTCTTTGGCCTCCCGAAATGCTGGGATTACAGGCATAAGCCACTGTGCCTGGCCTAAGCAATGGAATATTATGTAGCCACAAAAAATATTTGTGAGCCGGGCTCAGTGGCTCAGCCTGTAATCCCACGCCTTGGGAGGCTAAGGTAAGTGGATTGCCTGAGCCCGCGGGTTCGAGACCCGCCTGGGCAACTTGGTGAGACCTCATCTCTACAATAAATCAAAAAATTAGCCGGGCGTGGTAGCACGC
>CAUYQG010176072.1:0-26238 GCA_963574415.1 Tarsius wallacei | reverse complement strand
GCAGCCTCGACCTGCTGGGCTCCGGCGATCCTTCCGCCTCAGCCTTCCAAGTAGCTAGAACTACAGGCGCGCGCTACCACACCCGGCTAATTTTTTTGATTTATTGTAGAGATGAGGTCTCGCCAAGTTGCCCAGGCGGGTCACGAACCTGCGGGCTCAGGCAATTCACTCACCTTGGCCTCCCAAAGTGCGGGATTACAGGCTGAGCCACCGAGCCCGGCCAACGTTTTTCAAATGGATCTATTTCGTTACTTCTGAGCCTTACTTCTTTGACACCAACTTTTAAAAATTGTTTGATAGAGTACAGTTGAAATGCTAAGGTCACAATGTCAAGTCTATGCAAAGACTTAAGTCATACATAGTTTGTATTTAGCTGACTGTTGTCAGAGTAGACAGTTGTCTATACACCCCCATCAGACACACACAGAAATACACTTCTATTGTTTCTGAAAACCTTCACTACTTTATTAAGCTGTCTACAGTTTTCCCAATTTGAGATTCTTCTGTTTTAACAGGTTTTAAAACATGTTTTTTAATCTGCAAAAACAATTACCAAAAGTCTTAGACTATGTTATTTTTCTGTTAGTTTAGAGTCATCAGATTATCTTCGTCTAACCACCCAACCAAGGCTAGTGCGAGTTTGAAAAGAAAGGAAAGTGAAGATAGAGGGAAGGAGTGGTAATTTTGGAATAAGGGACACTGTTGCAAGGCTTTAGGCATCTAGATGGTATTAATAAGATCATACAGTGCCTGGAAGATTCCAAAGGAAAAAAGATAACAAAGAAAAACTACTGTTATGCCACAATGTTAATAAATGTGGCTTTTTTGAGTTGGTATCTCAGTTATGTGCTTGAACTTTCTTATGGCTGCTTTCAGTGGGTTTTTAGAGACTTTGCTATTAGTCTGATTTGATTGGTGAATAAGTAGGACATTGCTGTAATTATGTAGATTATTTTTTGTTTTAATACTCTAGTAAATCTTACTTTTGCTTCTAGAATCTCTGTCTTGTTCCATTGGTCTGTGTGCCTGTTCTTGTACCAATACCAGACTGTTTTGATTATTGTAGCCTTATAATAAAGTTCAAAGTCTGGAAGTGGGGTACCCTCCACTTTATTTCTTTTGCTGAGGATTGTTTTGGCTATTCGTGGTTGTTTATGTTTCCATAGGAATTTCTGTATTGTTTCCAGTTCTGAGAAGAATGATATTGATAATTTGATGGATATTGCGTTGAATCTGTGGATTGCCTTTAGTAGGATGGACAACTTAACAATGTTGATTCTTAGCCGGGCTCGGTGGCTCAGCCTGTAATCCCGCGCCTTGGGAGGCTGAGGTGAGTGGATTGCCTGAGCCCGCAGGTTTGGAGACCCACCTGGGCAACTTGGTGAGACCTCATCTCTACAATAAAACAAAAAATTAGCTGGGTGTGGTAGCGCGCGCCTGTAGTTCTAGCTACTTGGAAGGCTGAGGCGGAAGGATCGCCAGAGCCTAGCAGGTCGAGGCTGCGGTGGCCAGGAGTGGCCACTGCATCCTCAACCTGCTGGGCTCTGGTGATCCTTCCACCTCAGCCTTCCAAGTAGCTGGAAATACAGACGCGCGCTACCACACCCAGCTAATTTTTTGATTTATTGTAGAGATGAGGTCTCTCCAAGTTGCCCAGGCGGGTCTTGAACCCACAGGCTTAGGCAGTCCACTCACCTCAGCCTCCCAAAGCATGGGATTATAGGCTGAACCACCGAGCCCGGCTTGCCTGTCTAATTTTATGATTTATTGTAGAGATGAGATCTCGCCATGTTGCTCAGGCTTGTCTCGAACCCCTGAGCTCGAGCAGTTCTCTCGCCTCCGCCTCCCAAAGTGCTGGGATTACAGGCGTGAGCCATCTTGCACTTTAAACTTTCTTACATCCAGATGTGTCTTATAATTGATATTTTAGTTTTAGAGAAATCCGTAATACTTTCTTTTTTTGTGTGTAGAGACATGGTCTCACTATGTTGCCCAAGCTGGTCTGGAACTCCTGCCTCAAGTGATCCTCCCACTCCAGCCTCCCAAAGTGCCACCGTACCCAGCCAGCTAATTTTTTTGTTTTGTATTTTTTTTCCATAAGACTGCCACTTAGGATGATCATAGCAGTAAATAATAGAATGTAATCTCCTGAAAGTGGGCAAATAAAATCTTTAAATGGTTTGTTGAGTATGTTATACATTGTAAAGGGGCTAAATGGCTCCTTTAAAAGAAAGATTCTCAGCCCTGCCCACCTGGCACTTCTAGTCTCTGCTACTCAGCAGGCTGAGGCAGGGAGATTGAAACCAGGAGTTCAAGGCTGTCTGGCTCTATGATCCTGTCTGTGAACAGCCACTGCACTCAGCCTGGCCAACATAGTGAGAGTCACTAAATAATAAGAAAGATTCTCCTCAAAGACCCTGACTAGGTCTGAATTCCATGTGGTTGTTAAATGGGCAATTCATATTAATTTGACCAGAAATTTATGCTGACTAAAAAGACTAGTTCATGATTTCAGTGAAAGAAATAGCTTCCACCACCTTTATTTTGCATATATAGTTGTACTTGGAAAATGCGGCTATGTATCCTAACCTGTGCCATTTAAATAAAACTATTTAAACATTTTATTACAGGTTCTAAATGAGAAGAAACTTCAAGAGGTTGATAGTTTATGGAAAGAATTTGAAACTCCAGAGAAAGCAAATAAAATGTAAGTAGTCCTGATCCAGAATTTAGAGATAATATTTAAGGCTTGTCTTGTTTTTTACATTTCCCCCCTTTTCATATGCTGTTACATTCATAGTTTTCTGTTTTGAAATCTGTTTCAGGAATAATTTTGGTTAAGAATCTAATTATTGCAGATGTTTTACTTGGAACATAGGCCATCTCAACTGATTTGTATTAGCTACAGACTAGATTGGACAACACCCCAAAATTTCTATTTTATAGAATGAAAGCACATATTGATTGTAAATTAAGTCTAATAGTGTCCTTCCTTATCCAAGGGGAATATGTTCCAATACCCAGTGGTGCCTGAAGCCTTAGATTGTATTGGATGTTTGCTGTCAGAACACATTCATGCCTTATACCCACAAATGTAGTACCCTTTCTGTATTAACTAAGCACTTAACCACATGCTGTGGCTATAACTTGCAGTTTGAGATGTACAGCAAAACTAGCACAAATTTCCTTTTCCTTCACAATTTCCCAGGTGATTTGTTTGTTTGTTTGTATGTTTTTGAGTTGGAGCCTCACTCTGTCGCCCAGGCTGGCGTGCAGTGGCGTGCTCACGGCAACCACAGCCTTGACCTGCCGGACTCAGGCAATCCTTCCGCCTCAACCTTCCGCTAGTAGCTGTAACTACAGACATGTGTCACCATGCCCAGCTAATTTTTTGACTTATTGTAGAGGAGGTCTCACCAAGTTTCCCAGGCTGGTCTCGAGCCCATGGGCTCAGGCAGTCCTCTCACCTCAGCCTCCAAAGTGCTGGATTATAGGCATGAGGCACTGTGCCCAGCCTGTTCTTACTATAGGTCTTGGCAACCTCGGCCTGCAATTTTTTTTTTCTTTCCTTAAGTTGAGAACTTTCACTTTTTCCCTAAAGGAAGCACTTACAACTTTCCTTTGGCATATCTGAATTGCCAGTGTCGCTACTATTGTGCTTTGAGACTATTATTAATTAAAATAAAGGTTCTGGAACACAAGCACAGTGATACCTTGACAGTCGATCTGGTGACAGAGACAGCTCCTGAGTGACTAATGGGTAGGGAGTCTAGGGTGGATACACTAGACAGAGAGAATGGTTCTCATCCTGGATAGAATGGCACGTGATTTCAGCACACTGTTTAGAACGCTGTGCAGTTTAAAACTTAGAAATTGTTTGTTTATGGAATTTTTCATCAGCATTTTCAGGCTTTAGTTGACAGAACGTAACTGAAACTGCAGGAATGGATACCATGGATAAGGGGGACTACTGTGCATGGAATACTGATGGTTTGACTTTTATTTCTCTGAGTTAGTGATAATCAAATGTTTTTAAAATTAATTCATAATTTATCCATTCTGTTACTTCTACTTCCTCGCTCCCTCAGGTATAATAAAATAATTAGCTGGTAAATCCTAGAAAGGTATACCTGAGTACCTCAAGATCTCTTGATGAGAAGTTAGAGAAGTATGACTTTGATGCCTAATTTAAGGAATGAGTGGTAGGAGAGAGCCAGTCTCTCCTCAAGGTGGAATCAAGGTGGCTGTGCACCATTTGTGAGCCACCTTGTGAAATATAGCCTGTTTGGTGATTGTGGTATCCTAGGAAGGACCTGACGATCCTTTTGATACTTGTAGATTTGAAGGAATCTGTATATGACTACGTCTGTGGATAGCAAAGGTTACTTGCTAGTTCATCTGCTATTGCAAATAAAAACCAGAAAAGGGATTTCTTAAGCTTGCTAAAGAGTGCAAAGCTCCCCAAAATGGCATACTAAACAGAGAAGCAAATTATGAAGTTGTAGCATTTGTAGTTGCAAAACTCCCAAATTTAAAAGAGCTTAAATGTCTATCAGTAGTGGAATTGTTGAATAAATATAGTATGTCCATAGCTTTCTTGAGGGCTTACAGAGAGGTTCATGATACACTTAGAAATCCAAGTTGCAGATTAATTTGTTAAAAGTGATCCCATTTTTGCAGTGTCTGTGTATCTATATGTGCGTTTATACAAGTATAGAGAGACATGAATAAAGGCAATTTTTAGAAGGGTGAAAATGGGGTAGGGTTAGGGCAAAATAAGGTGAAATCATTGCTTTTTTTTTTTCTGAAGTCTTAGTATTTTTAAGTTTGTATTTAAGGGACCACCAGCACGTTCCCTTACCAGGTAAAAAACCTTGCTTAAGTTATTTTAGGCAAATAGAAGACTAGCTTTTCTTTTTAAAGGGTTATATATTTTGCTGGGTTAATCTGATTCATTGTTGTCAATGATGTATTCATGTTGGAACTGAATCTAAGTGATCTAACTCAAATGTTCGTCACTACCACTGAGACAACAATGACTTAACTATGTTTCTTTCCATAAAAATGTTACCCTGGCACACAAATGTATAGGGGTCTTGAACTCCTGGATTCAAGCAATCCTTATGACACAGCCTCCCAAAGTGTTGGGATTACAAGCAAGAGCCACCGTACCCAGCCAGTAAGTTGTTTTTTTTTTTCTTTTTGAGTTGAATTCTCACTCTGTCACCCAGGCTGGAGTGCAATAGCACATTCACGGCCATCCCAGCGTCAACCTGCTGGGCTCCGAACCTTCTGCCTCAGCCTTCCAAGTAGTCAGAACTATAGGCGTGTGCTACCATGCCCGGCTAATTATTTATTGTAAAGACAAGGTTCACCAAGTTGCCTGGGCTGGTCTCAAACCTGTGGGCTCAGGCAGTCCACTTGCCTCTGCCTCCCAAAGTGCTGGGATTACAGGTTGAGCCACGGAGCCCAGCCAGCTTTTTTTTTTTTTTTAGTAAGAGTCTCACTGTCTCAGGCTGGAGTGCAGTAGCATACTCATGGCTGCTGCAGCCTTGACCTGGCTGGGCTTAGGTGATCCTTCTGCCTCAGCCTTCCAAGTAGCTGCAACCACAGGCGACCTCACCATGTCCAGCTAATTTTTTGATTTATTGTTAAGGCAAGGTCTTGCCAAGTTGCCCAGGCTGGTCTTGAACCCCTGGACCCAGGCAACTCTCTCACCTCTGCTTCCCAAAGTGCTGGGTTTACAGGCATGAACCAGAATGCCTGGCTTTTTTTTTTTTTTTTTAGTTCAAGTCTCACTCTATTGCCTAGGCTGGAGGGCAGTGGCACACTCACGACCACTGCAGCCTTGACATGCTGGGCTCAGGCGATCCTTCTGCCTCAGCCTTCCTAGTAGCTGGAACTATAGTCATGCACCACCATGTCTGGCCATGTTGCCCAGGCAGGTCTTGAACCCGTGAGCTCAAGCATTCCTCTCACCTCGGCTTCCCTAAGTGCTGGGATTATAGGTGTGAGCCACTGGGCCTGGGCCTGGCTATTTTTTAATGGCATTTGTACTGGTTAGACAAATGAATGTCATGAGATTCTTGACCTAAAAGGGGCTCGAGTTCTTTTGGGGGGTCATTTCTATGTTGTATAGTAAAAGTCATCTGTGTCCAGCGTTAAGCAACAGGGCTTATGTTGAAGCTTAGCATCTTTACTTTTGACCTAAGTTTCCTTCAAAGCCTTCAACTTTCTGTAACAGGTCAGGCATTACTTGCCCAACATCTAGAAACGTGCGTTATGCAAAATGTCTTTGTCCCCTAACTCCCAGTGGCAGGCAAGTTCTTTTATTACTGTGTGCTTTGGAAACAGGCCAGCAGTTCTTCCCTAGTTATGTGGCTTTTGCAGAGTCAGTGTGCCTCCATAACATGTTTTTTATTCTTTTTAATTCTAGAGTAAAGCTAAAACATTTTGAGAAATTCCAGGATACAGCAGAAGCATTGGCAGGTAAAGTCAAAAACCAGAAGCTTGCTTTTTAAAAAAGAAAAAAAAAATCTTGGCAGTTTTCTTTAATAAAAAATTGTTTGCTTTAGTTGCCTGAGTTAACGTTATTCAATGTTGTCAATGATGCATTCTTACTGGAACTGAATTTAAATGATCAAACTCAAGTTTGTCACTACCACTGAGACAACATTGAGTTAGCTTTTTTCACCGTAGGGCTGGTTTTCCCTCATGTGGAGAGGTGAGAAGTGGTTAAATTATCTCCCTGTGGAAACCAGCAGCATAATGCTGAAGCACATTCAGTAAAAGCTGTTCTGCAAGGGACCAAGGTAATGTGGTCAAGTACACACCTCTCTGATCATTTGAATCCAGGGGTAAAGTTGAGAATAGCTAGAATTTACTGTTGAAAAAATATTAATAATATTAAAGCTTTTCTGGGTGTACATTCTTAGTCCAAAAAAACATGTCAATACTAAAAGTTGTATGGAAACTAATAGAGTTTTATTTTAATACAAAAACTACAGAGGCACAACTTGTTTCTCTAAAGGGGATATGATGTTTAAAGATTTAAAGGAGTATATGATTCACATATTCTTTAACTAGACCTCATTATGGGACAACAAAGTGATAGAGTTTATTAACTCGGTTGACTTTAGTAGGTCTAACAGAGTTTTTTTAATTGCTAGGGAAAACAGAAAGGGCACATATAAAATCCAGGCCATCAATTTTTCAGTTGCTTAAATTCCATATTGCAGCCGGGCTCGGTGGCTCAGCCTATAATCCCGTGCTTTGGGAGGCTGAGGTGAGTGGATTGCCTGAGCCCACGGGTTCGAGACCCACCTGGGCAACTTGGCGAGACCTCATCTCTACAATAATTCAAAAAATTAGCCGGGCGTGGCAGTGCGCGCCTGTAGTTCCAGCTACTTGGAAAGCTGAGGCGGAAGGATCACCACTGCACTCCAGTCTGGGCGACAGAGTGAGACTCCAACTCAAAAAAAAAAAATTTCTGTATCACAAATCAGCCAATTACTTGGTGGCATATTTGGAAGTGAAGGACTATAAGGAAGAATATATATATGGCTTAAAGTTAGGCAAGAATTTGACAGATGCAAATAATCATCTCAACCACAGGGAAAGGTATGGTTCTTGTGTGAGAATTGGGATTCCAACTAAATATGCTGAAGTCTTAATGGGCCAACCTTGGCAGAAGGATAGACTGAAGGAATACCCAACAAGGGGACCAGATTTTTATATTTTAAATAGACAGTAGTTCTAGGACTACTTCAGCAACCCATTGGTGATTCCAACTTTATATGGCCATACAGCACAACTATGGTGATGCTATCCTAGAGAGTTTGTTTTGTTTTGTTTTGAGTTGGAGTCTCACTCTGTTGCCCAGGCTAGAGTGCAGTGGCATGTTCACGGCCACCACAGCCTCAATCTGCTGGGCTCAGGTGATTCTTCCACCTCAGCTTTCCAAGTAGCTGGAACCACAGGCACGCACCACCATATCCAACTTAATTTTTGATTTCTTGTAGAGACGAGGTCTTGCCAAGTATCTCAGGCTGGTCTCGAACCCCTGGGCTCAGGCAGTCCTCTTGCCTCTGCTTTCCAAAGTACTAGGATTACAGGCATGAGCCACCACACCCAGCCTAGCCTAGAGAAATTTTTTAAAGACAATTTTGTTCATCACAGCCTTAAGTATGGGTAGAATTTTGATGTAATTCCAGGCAAGGTTGTTATTTATACTTCAACTCCAGGAGGCGTTGTTCACACAGACTAATAGGAACAGCCTCCTGGAGTTGTCACATGCTTCGACCCTCTTCTGAATTCCTTTTTGCATATAATCTCTTTAATCTGCTTGAGGTATTTCTGACCAGTCTGAATTAAACCGTATTAAATGGCCAAGTCCAACCTTTACTCAAACAAGCAGATTTTTACTATTAACAGCTAATGTATTGATCACATGTGATTGTCAGATTTGTACGTATCATTTCATAATTGTTATTTAGTCCTTGAAACAATCCTGTGAGGTAGACATTATCTCTGTGTTACAGATGAGAAAAGTTGAGACTTGATCAGTATTTCTGAATTGCATACCTAACTTCTTTGTTTTCTTTAAAGTGATGTATAAGGTAAATGGGGAAATGCCACACTAGGTAAGAATTAAAGTTATATCTCCCACGCTAAGCTCCGTGAGGGAGGAGACTATTCTTCACTCAGATCCCGCGATTTTAGTGTCATATACATGCATAGAAGGTGTTAATATTAAGAGAACAGAGTCCTTTGGAAGTTAACTTTTCACAACCTGTGTTCACATGATAGAACCACACAACTGAGTACCTTTAGATTTTAAGTAATTTTTTTTTTTTTTAGTCAGTCTCTCTCGCCCAGGCTGGAGTGCAGTGGTGATCCTTCTACCTCAACCTTCCAAGCTGCCAGAACTATAGGCACGCACTACCATGCCTTGCTAATTTTTTCATATATTGTAGAGACAAGGTCTCACCAAGTTGCCCAGGCTGGTCTCAAACCCATGGGCTCAGGCAATCCTTTTGTCTCAGCTTCCCAAAGTGCTGGGATTATAGGCTTGAGCCACCACACCTGGCCTCAAGTGTACATTTTATAAACCCCATAGCCTTAGAAAAGAGTCTGGTGGAGTGATGTCAAGAATATGTATTGGGGGCAACCCCCTCGGGTCCCCTCCCACTTTGGGGGCTTTTCTGTCCTCTCAATAAATCCTGCTTTAAAAAAGAAAGAGGGCTGGGCTCAGTGTCAGCCTGTAATCCCGTGCTTTGGGAGGCCGAGATGAGTGAATTGCCTGAGCCCACAGGTTCGAGACCCGCCTGGGCAACTTGGCGAGACCTCATCTCTACAATAAATCAAAACTTAGCCGGGCGTGGTAGCGCGTGCCTGTAGTTCCAGCTACTTGGAAGGCTGAGGTGGAAGGATCGCTGGAGCCCAGCAGGTCGAGGCTGCGGTGGCCGGGAGCGGCCACTGCACTCCAGTGACAGAGTGAGACTCCAATTCAAAAAAAAAGAGTATGTATTGGTCCCAGGCATTCACATATGTTGTTTGCGTGGAGATGTTTCCTTTTATTCTTGGTCATATTTTCAACTTGTAAGTCTTACAAATCGTCACAGAAAATTTGGGACCAGTCTACATTTGGGTGAAGTTGGAGGACTACTAGGGGATACTGGGAAATGGCCAGTAGAGGAGATGGAAAGACTCAGCTTCCCTTAATCCCTGTGTACCATCCTCTAAAACATATTATATTACAATAATGAACACTTTTTTTTTTTTTTGAGTCAGAGTCTTACTCTATCACTCAGACTGGAGTACAGTGACACGCTTATGGCCACCCCATCATCGATCTGCTGGGCTCAGGCAATCCTTCTGCCTCAGCCTTCCAAGTAGCGGTACTATAGGCACGCATTACCACGCCCAGCTAATTTTTTTATTTATTGTAGATATGAGGTCTCGCCAAGTTGCCCAGGCTGTTCTCGAACCCATGGGAACAAGCAATCCTCTCGCCTCAGCCTCCCAAAGTACTGGGATTACAGGCGTGAGCCACCGCGCCCGACTAACGAGCACTTTTTTATAAAGGGAAGATAAGTGTTTGCCAATATTAGAGTATATATAGAGTAAGCATTTTTACTTTAAAGAAAGTTTAAACAAGAGGTAACACTAGATTAAAATTAAAATATGGTAGATTGATTAGAAGCAGGAAGTTGAATAAAATGTTTTAATAAAGAGGATTTTAAAACTCTTAAGGAAAGAATAAAGGAAGCCTTATTAGAAAGGTAGATTATCAACAATGTTGCATAAAATGTAAATTTAGAATTCAACAAAAGTAACCTAAATCCTGGCTTAGAGTATAGAGACCTCTACAAGAGCTGTGTGGTGAACAGATGACTTTGACCTCACCCCAGATGACAGATGGAATGGAATGGACTTGTAATTTAGATGGATGTAGGTGGGATCAGGAGGGAAGGGCAAGCACCTAGCTGATTGAGCACGAGCTACCAGGCACACTTGTACCTCAGATAAATATCAGAAGAGGTGTTGGTTCATGTGGATCCAGAAAGTGGAAGTTTAGTTCCAAGGAAGGGTTAAGAGTATAAAGTAGCAGATTTAGAACTTGACAGAAATCAAAAATGAAAGCAATCTCAAAATAGACTAGGTTGCCTTCAGTAGTACATTTCTCATTACTGGAGGTTTACAGCAGTCTCTAAGGAGACACATCTGTGCTGGGGAGTCATAAAGATGAGGCCTTCACTCACATATGCTGATGCTCTTTTTTACCAGTTTTGTAGTGATGTAGGGTATTTCACAGTCTCGAACATCAGGACAATCAGTCTGAAATGACAAAAAGGATTGTTTCTAAGGTCTCATGATTCTCTGGATTCATAAGAAGGTGGTGGGGGCAGGTGGTGCTGGGCCTAGTTTAACCCCTGGCTCGGGAGTAGAAATGCGGGTGGGAAGATCAGATGAGATTGTGGAACATGTACTCAGCAAATATTTATACATTTATCATCTCATTTAAGAAGTAACAATAAATTCAGACTTTGAAAGCAAGTGTTTTGCCTCATAATAGAAGCTCTCACAGTTAAAAACCTCAGAGTTAACTCTTCTGTTTTTCTTTTTCCTGAAAAGCATTCACGGCTCTGATGGAGGGCAAAATCAATAAGCAGCTGAAAAAAGTTCTGAAGAAAATAGTGAAGGAAGCCCATGAACCTCTGGCTGTGGCTGATGCTAAACTGGGAGGGGTAATAAAGGTAAAGTCATCTTATTTACATGCCTGCTAGTCAGCTCTCCCTGCATACCAACGGCAAGATCTGGCCTTTGTATTAAACTGTCTTAAGTTCTCATACTCGATCTCTTCTCTAAGCTACTTGGTAATTGATCTCGCCTAAGATTAGCAGAACCAAGCATATAAGTAATAACTGTTTATTGTAGGAAATACAGGCAAACAAAAAGTGATAAAACTTAGCTTTGACCCTACTACACATACACTAGCACCCTGTGTATATCCTGCCATATTTCCATTTAGCCACATTTTTGTCTTTCATGAGGTCATTATATTTTTTAAGATCTATGTATTAGAAAACCTTAGTAGGGATGTAGTTGGTTCGACATATGTTGAGAATGGGAAGAAAGACTAGAGGAGCCTCCTGAGCATGGAATGCAGAACAGTTTCAGAGCCAGTTGCGATGGGCTTGATCTTCAGTGGGTGCAGTGACTATATTACCTTGATAAGTTAGTTACTGTGATCACAGACACTCTCCTCTGACTCATGAAGCAGGAATTGTGGTATGTTAGAGGTCTCTTCAGGGAGGAAAGAATCACATAAAATAGTGGGTACATGCTAAAGAGATTTAGGGAAGTTTGGGTAAGTTAGAATTCTTAGTTTAAGAAGTTTATTTAAATAGGTTATTTCTAATACTTCTAAGCAATTAGGTTTTCAGTTTATATCCTTTGAGGTACCCACAAGTCTTAACTCATGTTTTTCTGTTAAAAACCGTTAGTTTTACCTTGGGAGGCTAAGGCAAGAGGATTGCCTGAGCCTAGGGGTTCAAAACTATCCTGGACAACTTGGCGAGACCTCATCTCTATAATAAAATTTAAAAATGAGCTGTGTATGGTGACATGTGCCTATGGTTCCAGCAACTTGGGAGGTTGAGGCAGAAGAATTGTCTGAGCCCAGCAGGTTGAGGCTGCAGTGGCTATGAGCGTGCCACTGCACTCCATCCTGGGCGACAGAGTAAAACTCTGACTCAAAAAAGTAAACCATAAGTTTTAGCATATTATGAATTGAGCAAGCATTTTCAATGTCCTAGGAACTGAAGCATCATTCTCATTCCAGGATGAGTTCTGCATATATATATATATATATACATCATACACAAGAGAATGACAGCCTGAAGAATGTATAGTAAACAGTATTGCTTGAGTGAGGATGTACAAACATGGTACAAAACATTGACACCAAAGGGCACATGGAAGGACATAGTGTTAAGTGGTGGGGTTATGGATATCTTTAAATTTTTCTTTTCAGTTTGTCTGTTTAATAAACTTCTGTACTGAAAAAACTTGTATAGCATAGTCAGCTGGGCTTGGTGGCTCAGCCTGTAATCCTACGCTTTGGGAGGCTGAGGTGAGTGGATTGCCTGAGCCTGCGGGTTCGAGGCAGATACCTCATCTCTACAATAAATCTTGGCGATAACCTCATCTCTACAATAAATCAAAAAATTAGCCGGGCGTGGTAGCACGCGCTTGTGTTTCCAGCTACTTGGAAGGCTGAGGCGGAAGGATCGCTGGAGCCCAGCAGGTCAAGGCTGTGGTGGCTGTGAGTGGCCACTGCACTCCAGTCTGGGTGGCAGAGTGCGACTCCAACTCAAAAAAAAAAAAAAATAGTCAATATTTTGTTCTTTGTTTTCTGAGTTGGAGTCTCACTCCGTCGCCCAGGCTGGAGTGCAGTGGCACGCTCACAACCACCCAGCGTTGACCTGCTGGGCTCCAGCAATCCTTCCACCTCAGACTTCCAAGTAACCGGAACTACAGGCGTTCACTACCCTGCCTGGCTAATTTGTTTTTGATTTATTATAGAGGTAAGGTCTTACCAAGCTGCCCATGCTGTTCTCAAACCCGTGGGCTCAGGCAGCCCCTCATCTCAGCCTCCCAAAGTGCTAGGATTACAGGCTTGAGCCACCACACCCGGCCAATATTTTGTTCTTAAACATGTGATGTAATATATACAATTTTGCTTGCCTGTCATTATTTTCATGAATGTAGAACTATGTAAACATATATGAAGGAGTTAGCAAATACACTGTAAAGTGGAAAAGTGAAGGTGTGCAGAAAAAAAGTTATTATCCTACTTGGATATCATATAAAGATTTTGAACTATTTTAAAAGATTTGAGTAATTGTGTTTATATACACATGTTGTTTGATTGTTTTGAGTAGTGGTTTCACTCTGTAGCCCAGGCTGGAGTGTAGTGGCACAGTCATGGTTCACTGCAGCTTTGACCTCCTGGGCTCCAGCGATCCTTCTGCCTCAGCCTCCAAGTAGCTGGACTACAGGAATGTACCAACCATGCCTGGCTAATTTTGGGGGGGTTTTGTAGAGATGAAGTCTTGGTGTGTTGACCAGGCTGGTCTCAAACAGTCCTCTGTCTCAGGCTCCCAATTACAGGTGTGAGCCATTGCACCCAGTCCTATTTACATCTATACATTAACGTATATATATATGTGGAAGTATTTAAGAAAAATTAATATTTATCTGTAGGGAAAGGTCCCACAACTTTCAGCTTTAACTTTTCAATCAGTACCCTTCTCTAAAATAACACTTAGAAAGTTAAAATTTTAATGTTTTACAGCTTTCACTCTGTGTAGCCAAGCAACCTTCTGGAAGCTTGTATCAGTTTTTACTTGTACCAATGATATACTCAATTGTTCTGTAGACACACTGGAAACCATATTTTCTGTCAAACTGAGAAATGCACATATTTAAATCAGTGTTATTTTATTATTTAAAAATAATTTGAGGAAAATTTATTCCTATAGTTAATACACATGTTCTTGTTCTTATAGGAAAAGCTGAATCTCAGTTGTATCCATAGTCCTGTGGTTAATGAACTTATGCGAGGAATCCGTTCACAAATGGATGGATTAATCCCTGGGGTAGAACCACGTGAAATGGCAGCTATGTGTCTGGGACTGGCTCACAGGTGAGAATTACTGGAAAGTAGTTTATTTTTATCTGATAGTCACTTATACAACACTGTGCTAAGAAAGTTACAGATACTAATTTAATCCTCATAACAACCTTATGAAGAAGATATTGGTAATATCCTCACTTTGCAGATGAGGAATCTTATGCCCAAGTTCAGTACAGCTAGCAAATGATAAAGCCAGGGCTTGAATCCTGGCAGTCTGGCTCCATTGTCTGGACTCTGAAAACTTCATGGAAGGAATTCTCTACTCCTCTAGTCTTGGATCTCATACTTTTTGGGTTTTCTAGTTTTTCTTTCTCTGCAAAGTTACGTGTGGGGGTGACTGTTTTATCCCAACTTTCAGTGAATTTTAGGAGGAGGCAAAGAGAACCATGCTAACCCTACCATATTTAACTAGAGGGCCCTTAGAATAGGCCTTATTGCTATGTTATGGTATATGTCTTAATGAAAAGCTTGGTATTCTGTAAAATTGCATTACAAATAAGTTTTGTGAAGAAAATAGAGGATTGTGGGTAGATTACTCCAAACCTATGACGTTTGTAATGAGTATTATCAAATGGGTACTCCTAATAAAATTATTACCACAGCTAAAAGGACATCTTAAATTTATATTAAATACTACAGTAAAAAAGGTCTGTACATGTATATTTTAAAATGTGAACATAGATTGATGAAAGGTTGGAGCTGCTGAGTTATTAGCTCAAAATGCACAAAGGTCAGGAAGGACTTTATAACAAGCATTTCTAAGAGAATAAGAGAGACTGAGTCGGGATACAAATTTGTGATTCATCTGCATTGTGAATGGCTGTGATTTTCTGTCTGGGCAATCAGATGTCCCCCACGGGGTACTAACATCCACAGACATTTTTGACTCACAACTGGGGATGGGATAGGGGACTGCCACTAACATCTAATGGGTAAACATCTGAGATACTTCTTAAGGTACCTTAAACACAGGGCAGCCTCCTACAACAAGGAATTATGAGACCCAAAATGTCAGTAGCATGCAGATTAAGAAACCCTTATAAAAGACAGTATTGTTCCTCCACAGCTTTTTATTTTCAAATGCTGGAGTACTACACATTTCTTAACTGGTACTATAAAGTATTAATGTGCTGCAATAAAACATATGAACCCGTATGACTTTGGGCACTATGCAACATTATCCTGTTTGTCATTCATACATAAACTAGTTCATGTTACATAAATACAAGTTGTTTAATAAGTCAGATGTATTTTTTAATGTGCACATTCTGATTTAGAAAAAGTAAAAACTATAGCTGCAAGGAGAGGATGTGGGTTAAAAAAGTTCTAAGATGTTAATTTAAATACCCTCTTACTAATTTATTTTCCTCCTTTCCCCAGCCTGTCTAGATATAGATTGAAATTTAGTGCTGATAAAGTGGACACAATGATTGTTCAGGCAATTTGTAAGTATAGTACATGCAAGTTTAATCTTGTTCTGTTCTTCATGAGTTTTTTCTACTACTGAAACTGTATCTTTGAAGATTCTGTTAAGAAATGGAAAGGAGCCAGGCTCGGTGGCTCAGCCCGTAATCCCAGCACTTTGGGAGGCTGAGGTGAGTGGATTGCCTGAGCCTGTGGGTTCAAGACCCGCCTGGGCAACTTGGCGAGACCTCATTTCTACAATAAATCAAAAAAAATTAGCCGGATGTGGTAGCGTGTGCCTGTAGTTCTAGCTACTTGGAAGGCTGAGGCGGAAGGATCACCGGAGCCCAGCAGGTTGAGGCTGCGGTGGCCGGGAGCGGCCACTGCACTCTAGTCTGGGTGACAGAGTGAGACTCCAACTCAAAAAAAAAAAAGAAATAGAAAGGAGATCAGCTAGAATTATTAGTCAGTTGAATGTTTAGTAGATAAATTGGAACGTGCAGAAGAGAAAAAGAGATAACTACTTAAAATTTGACTAGTTGGAGATAATGTGAATCATGTAATTAACATGTAACCCAATTCATTCATGGTTTTTCATGAAAATGTTAAAACTGTAAATGGAATCTGTGTAGTTATGTATTCTGTCCATTTCCGTTGGTTTTATTTTATTTTATTTATTTTATTTTTTGTTGGCATCTCTGTTGTCCATGCTGGAGTGTGGTGGCATGCTCATGGCCACTGCAGCCTTGACCTGTTGGGCTCAGGTGATCCGCCTCAGCCTTCCATGTAGCTGTAACCACAGGTGTGTGCCACCACACCTGGCTAATTTTTTTGCATTTCTAGAGACAAGGTCTTGCCAAGTTGCCCAGGCTGGTCTTGAACCCCTGGGCTCAGGCAATCCTCTCGCGTCTGCCTCCCAAAGTGGTAGGATTACAGGCCTGAGCCATTGCACTTTACTTCAGTTGGTTTTATAATAGGTTTTTCTACCCGTATCATTTGATGGTTTTTAAAAACATCAAAGTCTTAGAATTTTTTAATTTTAAAAATCCCTTCAAGCAGCAGTTCTATACCTAGATATATACCCAAAAGAATCAAAAGCAGGTGCTCGGTCTCTTGTATACACATTTATAGCCACATTATTTACAATAGCCAAATGGTGGAAACAACCCAAATACCTATTGACAGATGAGTGGGTAAACATAGCTTCATGAGTTCAGGTTGAGCATCCCTAATCCTAAATCCAGACTGCTCCAAAATCTGAAACTTTGAGTGCTGGCATGAAGTCAAGAGTGGAAAATTTCACACCTGACCTCACGTGATGGATCGAAGTAAGAGCTTTGTTTCATATATGCAAAATTATTGGAAATATTAAATTACCTTCAGATTGTGTTTATAAGAGGCATATGAAACATAAATGGCTTTTGTATTTAGACTTTGATCCCATCCCCAAGATACTGCATAATGTGTTTGCAGTTATTCTAACATCTGAAACACTGATCCAAGCATTTTGAATAATGGCTGTTATCCAGTCCCGCACATACAATGAGATGTCATTCAGCCTTAAGAAGGAATTAAATTCTAAAACATAATGCAACAAGGATAAACCTTGAAAACGAGTTAAGTGAAATAGGCCAGTCACAAAAGGACAAATATTACATGAGTGCACATATATGAGGTACCTAGAATAGCAAATTCATGGAGACAGAAATACAGAGGCTACAAGGGGTTGAGGGGAAGTGAAAATAAGGAGTTATTATTTAATGGGTACAGAGTTTTCAGTTTGGGATGGTAAAAATGTTCTGGAAAATAGGTAATAGTGGTAGTTGTACAATATTGTGAATGTACTTAATGCCACTGGACTGCGCACTTGTGTGTTGTATATGTTTTTCCACAATAAATTTCTTTTAAGTTTGTTTTGTTTTTAATCTATATAGCCTTGTTAGATGACTTGGATAAAGAACTAAACAACTACATTATGCGATGTAGAGAATGGTATGGCTGGCATTTCCCTGAATTAGGAAAAATTATTTCAGATAACTTGACATACTGCAAGTGTTTACAGAAAGTTGGTGAGTAGTTTGTTCATCCTTTAAGGCATTGGAAATAACTGAATTTGTTTGCATCATAAAATATACATTACAAGGATTTTAAAAAATAAGATTCCCAGGGTTTTTGTAATTTGTATGCAATGTAATATCTATTAGACTTCAGAAACAGTGAGTTTTAACTTTAATTTTGATGACTTATGCAACAGAGAACATGGTTCTCTAGTTTGATTTTTCTTAAAATGGCTTCTTATAGTGAATTTTAATGGATTTGCCATTAATAGAGGCAACAGTAGACTTGGGGGAATCCTGTGCTACTACATTAATGAGACCTAAGACTAATAGTACTATTGCCATCTCTGCTGTTAGCGTTACTTTCCAAACTAATGGCATAGTAGTACTATTACTAGAGCAACCTGATGGTTGTTAGTTAATATGGATTACTTCGTATACTACCATATTACCACACCAAGAATTGCTGGTCCTGGCTTCAGTATAGAATTTTGTGACAATATTATTACCACATTTTCTGAAATAAATTTTCATGGAATATTTTGTCTTAGTTTTGCTCTGATTATTTTTTGGAGGAGGGTGGTGGGGAGAAATTTAGTGTCTTAAATCCTTAAGAAGGAAAACCACTGGGTCACTTTTTGTTTTGTTTAGGCATCATTTTCATTGGCTTATGTCTACTTTTTCTTTTGAATATTTGGTGGATTTTATATAATTTGTTGGAGTGATTCTCCCTGATCCTCTGCAAACATTCCATAGGTGACAGGAAGAACTATGCCTCTGCCACACTATCTGAATTGCTGCCAGAGGACGTTGAGGCAGAAGTGAAAGCTGCTGCAGAGATCTCTATGGGAACAGAGGTTTCCGAAGAAGATATTTGCAATATTCTGCATCTTTGCACCCAGGTAAGTTATACCAAGGCCGAATCTAGTTGTAGCATCACCAGCTCTAATATCAACCTTCTGATGGCAGTGATGATTTTTACAGTTATTCTTTACCTGATAACATAAATATGAGGGTGTTCAGTTACTACCTCATCTGATGCCATCATGATTTGTAAACTTACAAAGAGGAAGTATCCTAAAAATGGAGTAATGTGTGTTGTTAGCATCATCTGCAAAATGAATTAACCAAAAATCAGTAAGAAGGCAGAAAAGTATGGACAGTTCTGAGTTTTATATCTATAGCTTGCAGTAATTTTTTTTTCCCCTCTTGATTTGAAGCTAGCTAGCCATGAATTGCAAAGAGGATGACACAAACGTCTGTTCCTTGGAATCTTAAAAATACAATAATATTGACTAACATTTTCAAGCAATGTTCTAAGTAGTTTACAAACATGTAATAAGGTCTTCACAAGAGCCATTTCATAGAAAACTGACGATAATATACTCAGGGTTGTGTGGCTGCTCTTTCATGATTTAAGGGTCCTGTGTTTTGGACATGAATTTTAGACTGCTTTTACTCGTAAGACATTTGTGATTTTTTGTTTTCTTCCCTGCAACAGGTGATTGAGATCTCCGAGTACAGAACCCAGCTCTATGAATACCTGCAGAACCGCATGATGGCCATTGCACCCAACGTCACCGTCATGGTGGGCGAGTTGGTGGGAGCACGGCTTATTGCTCATGCAGGTGATGTCATTTGGAAACAGGATTTGGAGTTGCTTTCTGGCTAGGATATTTTATATCTTAATAACTGGCTATTAAATAAATTTTAGGTGATCAAAGAAAGTAGATGGTATATGGGTGAGGACTAGGGGCCAAGTGTTCAATGATGATTTTTGTTTGTTTGCCTGATTTCCTTTGGGATAATGAAGGCAACTTTAGTCACTACCTCTTCTGAGACACTTGGGGTCCATTGCTAGAAGCTTGTTATGATTAATTAGAGTAATCGGATTGAATACAGGAGGATAAAATAATTAGCATTTTCATAATGTTGAAAATTCATCAGGCCAAGATTTTAGTGCAGATTTAAGAAACCACAATCAGTTATATATACTCTTGATCATCTCAGTTACACTACTGAGTATGTGCTAATATATTTGACTTTCAAAAATATTTTGAATAACTGATTGACAGTAAAACATAATAACGTGTGTATGGCAATACAGTAAGGATGATATACTACAATTAAAATGTGCAATTAAATATCTACAAATACATTGAAGTACTTGTTATTTTTATATTACTTGAGATGTTATAATTCCTCACAAAAGATCTTGAGTATCATCTACATCAGCGTGTTTAAATTGGAATAACTTCTTTAGCTACGTAATTAATTAGACAGATATTTCATTCACTTGCCCCTCAGCTACAAGATCAATTATTTCATTGTCTTTCCCGGGTTTCTTAGGTATGCCTGATCTTGTAGCAGTAAGAGATGCAGGGATCTCACAGAAGTATGTGCTTGCTACACTTCTTGAAGTGTCTCTAGTTGTTGAGTTCATAGCATTAACATTGAGTGTGTTTTTGACAGAAAATATTCTGTGCAGCATATCCAACTAAGCAGCATCTTGATACCTCATTAGCACCATAATCCCTCATTATCCCTGGGGGGTACATTCCAAGACCCCCCAGCGAGTGCTTGAAACTGTGGATAATACCAGATCCTATACCCGTGTACTATATGTGCTAGGGCTTTTTCTGCACATATGTGCCTATGTTTTGTTTATAAAATAGGCATGCTGAGAGATTGGCAACAGTAATAAAATAGAACAATTGTAACAAAATGCCAGCATCACTTTTGTGATTTAGGGCCATTATTAAATAAAATAAGGTGACTTGAACAGAAGCATAATTAGAGGGCTGCCAAGTTACTCAGGGCCAGATAGCTTATACAGTGCTGGGCCAAGGGCTGACCCCTCTCTGGGTGAAACTGAGGAGGACAGCAAAAGGTCTTAAACTTATGAATTGTTTATTTTTAGAATTTTGAAAAAATGTTACCTGACTACAGAAAACGAAGCCACAGATGGTTGGGAACTATGGCATATTTGTAGGCATAGCTCTCCCTAGTCCATATCTGAAACAACAGGGGTAAATAAAGTATGAATTTATCATAGTTATGCTGCTGAGGTGTCCTAATACCTTCTGTGAATTTATAGGGTTTTTCTTTTAAATATCTAAAGCAGGCCGGGCTCGGTGGCTCAGTCTATAATCCCAGCACTTTGGGAGGCCGAGGTGAGTGGATTGCCTGAGCCCGCGGGTTCAAGACCCGCCTGGGCAACTTGGCGAGACCTCATCTCTACAATAAATCAAAAAAAAAAATTAGCCGGGCATGGTAGCGTGTGCCTGTAATTCCAGCAACTTGGAAGGCTGAGGCAGAAGAATCGCCGGAGCCCAGCAGGTCGAGGCTGTGGTGGCCAGGAGTGGCCACTGCACTCCAGTCTGGGCAACAGTGAGACTCCAGCTCAAAAAATAAATAAATAAATAAATATCTAAAGCAATAGAATATTTAATATATAAAATCTCAGAAAATGGAGGCTAGATTGGTGTGTATATGGCATATTCATGTCACTCCTGTAGTCTGCTCTTGGACTGTAGACTAGTTATACCATCTCACAGGCAAATAAGTAACTGAACTTAACCTTCAGTTTGTCCTAGGGCATTCATCGCAAACCTTTCTTTGCTTGTGCTAATGAAAGAATCTCAAGTGAAACATCAGGATTCAGAAGTATACCTTTTGTAACCTGTTTTCTTTTGTAGGTTCTCTTTTGAATTTGGCCAAGCATGCAGCTTCTACAGTCCAGATTCTTGGAGCAGAAAAGGCACTTTTCAGAGCCCTCAAGTCTAGACGGGATACCCCCAAGTATGGGCTCATCTATCACGCTTCCCTCGTAGGCCAGACAAGTCCCAAACACAAGGGAAAGGTAAGGTACAGGGTTTTTGAGATAAAATTTTTTTTCTTTTTCTTCTTTTTTTTGAGTCAGAGTCTCACTCTGTCGCTCAGGCTGGAGTGCAGTGGCATGCTCATGGCCACCCCAATGTCGCCAGGCTCAGGCAGTCCTCCCACCTCAGCCTTCCAAGTAACTGAAACTACAGGCACGTACTACCACGCCCAGCTGATTTTTTTGATGTATTGTGGAGACGAGGTTTTACCAAAGTTGCCCAGGCTGGTCTCGAACCCCTGGGTTTGGGCAGTCCTCTCACCTTGGCCTCCTAGATAGAGTGCTGGGATTGCAGGCTTGAGCCACCACGTCCGGCCTCCCCATTTTTTCATGCAACCTATTTTTCTTCTGCTCTGTAGTACATGTTAAATCTTTCTATTGTCTCATTCTCATCAAATAGAGAATAGTAAGTTCTTTAAATAAAAAGCACTTTTGTATACTGAAAGAAAAGAGAAGAAATTGATACTGGGCCAATTAAAGCCATTTTTTACATTGTATTAATATTTCTTTTCCTAGGATCCACCTGTGGTTGGCATACCAAAAGTTTTCTGTATGGCAGAAAAAGCATCTAGCAACATTTATGAATTATGAAAAATAGTAGTACGTGCGTTTTGCTTAAACACTGATAGAACGTCACTAAATCTTTTAATAGAACTATGATGTAGATGTCTCCTTTTTTACAGATGATGAAACTGGGCCTAAAACAAATTAAGTACCATAATCTCACAGAATTAAACTGAAATTTGGTAAAATTCAGAGCAGATTGATGGAGGAAATAAAAGGTTCTGTAAAAACAAAATGATAATTAGCTTGAAGGACCCCAAATATTTAAGATTGTTCTGGGAGGAAAGGATACGCTTATTCTGAGTTACTTCAGGGTATAGAACTAGTGTCACTGAGGTAAAACTAAAGGAGCACATTGCAAAAATAGTCTGAGCTAATTGTGACTTTAGCTGATATAAGATGTTTTCATCCACAAAAGTGTTGGTGGTGACGTATAATCATTTAGCCATTGCGTTGTGGCAAAGATTGACTTGAGTCATGTGACTCATACTTTTGTAATCCTGATTTTTTTTTTTTTTTTTTTTTTGGAGTTAGAGTCTCACTGCCGCCTAGGCTGGAGTGCAGTGACACGCTCATGGCCACCGCAGCCTCGACTTGCTGGGCTCAGGCAATCCCTCTGTCTCAGCCTTCCAAGTAGTTGGAACCACAGGCACGCACCACCATGCACAGCTAATTTTTTTTATTTATTATAGAGACAAGGTCTCACCAAGTTGCCCGGGCTAGTCTCAAACCCCTGGACTCAGGCAATTCTCTTACCTCAGCCTCCCAAAGAGCTGGGATTACAGGCCTGAGCCACCATGTCCAGCCCAATCCTGATTTCTTAAAAATCCTATCACAGCTTTGAATGTAGTTTGATTGTCTCTAACAAAATGTTTTTCCATTAGATATCTCGAATGCTGGCAGCCAAAACTGTTTTGGCTATCCGTTACGATGCCTTTGGGGAGGATTCCAGTTCTGCAATGGGAGTTGAGAACAGAGCCAAATTGGAGGCCAGGTTGAGAACTTTGGAAGATAGAGGGGTAAGAAGCACATCCTGTCCAATGCAGAAGTGTTACCTGTCTAAAGCTAGTATACCATGCAATTTATGAATATATTCATTTCACTTGCTTAACAGTTTTATTTTGTGCTACATTTTCATATGCCTATTGTATTCTTTTTTTTTTTTTTTTGAGTTGGAGTCTCACTCTGTCACCCAGACTGGAGTGCAGTGGCCACTCCCGGCCACCGCAGCCTCAACCTGCTGGGCTCCAGCGATCCTTCTGCCTCAGCCTTCCAAGAAGCTGAAACTACAGGCGCATGCTACCACGCCCAGCTAATTTTTGATTTTATTGTAGAGATGAGGTCTCGCCAAGTTGTCCAGGCTGGTCTCGAACCCTCAGACTCAGGCAATCCACTCACCTCAGCCTCCCAAGGCGCGGGATTACAGGCTGAGCCACCAAGCCCGGCTGCCTAGTATATTCTTTACACTGCTGTTAAATTTCTCTTACATTTGCCAAGAGTTGATATATCAAACAATGTTTGCCATTAGGATATGCTATTCAAAATAACAAAGAGAAAATTAAGAGGAATTCCTTCTTGCTGGCCCATGAATTCACTAGACTATATGCTATTTTATAAAGAAAGTATTACTTAAAATTTTATTTGTAATTTTCCTTTTTCTTAGATAAGGAAAATAAGTGGAACAGGAAAGGCGTTAGCAAAAGCAGAAAAATATGAACACAAAAGGTGAGTGCACTTCAGAGAGGATGGGTGAATAGATTATTTTGATAATTATTGATAACAATTTTTTATTGCCTGAGTGTGCCCCTAGTTTTTTTTAAATTAAATTTATAAATAAAAATTATATACATTTATCATGTATATGTTTGAAGAAATGTATACGTTGAGGAATGGCTAGTTAACACGTATTATCTTATGTGCTTTTTTTGGCAGTGAAAACACTTAAAATTTACTCAATTTTTAATAATACAACACATTGTTATTAACTGTGGTAAATTTTTTAATTTAAGATTTGTGTGGAGAGGTATTTGGGTTGTTATTTGGGGTAACATTCAGTACTGGTGAGGTGATGATAGAAGCAAATGTGGTGCAGCTTTTTGGGGAAGTCATCTGATACCAAGATGCTTAAAAATGTTCCTAGTCATTGTCCCAATAAATTCTACTTCTAGGACTCATGTAATCCTCTAAGAACTTTGATAGTAAAATCTTACACTGTAAGTGGGTAAGGAGAGCAATACGTAACGTCAATTGTAAATAAATATTTAAGAATATATATTCAGAAAAAAAATACTTTTCTATTTTATGGAAAGAAGCCAGATGTATTCATATAGGAATTAACTTCTTTTTTATATTTTGCAAATTTTCCAAGTTTTTTTCAGAGACTGCAATTTTTAAAGTCTGTAATTTATTGTTGATAAATGTGGGTCTTTGTTTCTTAAATAGTAAATTTGTTTTTAAGCTATAAAAATTAAAGTCATGCAGCATCTACAGTTCTGCTTATGAAATAGTTTTGAACAGTCTTTTTATGTTCCTGTGCCATATGCTTAGCACCTTGGACATACGTACTTAAAGCATAATTTAGATGAATTAGTTTGCAATGTAGGCACTCATTTTGGAATTTTCTTTCTGCTATGTTAGAACAAAAGCAAATGTCGGGTTCTAGGGCCTGTCCACATGTATCTCTTCCTGTTTCTTCCTGTTTCTCTGCCTTTTGGGAATCTTGTGATGAAGATTCTGTATTAAGCTTGGTTTAAGCTTTTTGTTCTGGTTTTATTTTGCTTTTTATTTAATTATCCAGCGTTCCAAAAGCTGCATTTGTTCAGTTTTCACTTTCTAGTCAGTGACTTCTAAAGAGGTTTTCTCCTCATGGCCCCTATCTGATTGAGTGTTTTCCTGTACTATAGTAACTACATTGATTACTAAATCAGAATTCATTTAGCTCACCACTTCTCTTGAATGTGATTGACCTACTTGAAAAATTAATACCTTTACCTTTTGGAAACTGTTAGTCTTCATAAACTACCCCAAAGCTACTAAAATGAAACAGCATTGTAAGCTTGTGTAAGTATTATCTAATGGCATTTTTACATATCTTTAGAATTCTTGCAGTTACCGATATTTGAAGAGATTTTCTAAAACTCTTTGGCTCTTTCAGTGAAGTGAAGACTTATGATCCTTCTGGTGACTCCACACTTCCAACCTGTTCTAAAAAACGTAAAATAGAACAGGTAGATAAAGAGGATGAAGTTGTTGAAAAGAAAGCGAAAAAAGCCAAGATTAAAATTAAAGGTTAGTTGGGATTTTTTTTAATGTTGCTTATATTCTTATTCCTTAAAAAGCACAGGCTTCTTAAGACTTAGACATACATACCATTAAACTTTATTGTAAGGCCATCCATGTTGAAAGCTAATGGTGCTTTAATATGCCATTACGTTCTCCAGGAATAGTTAGGGTATTTTAAAATTTATCAGAGTTCACAGAGGAATGTGAGAGGCTTTTCTTTGAATATATGGAATTGAATATTTTACTAAGAGTACCCAAACTTCAGTTTCTACCAAATGAACTCGTTTTAAAACAAATTAGAGGGGGAAAGGATGTTGTTTCTAAATGGGTTCTGTTATATGAGGTGGTCTAGAAGAGTAGCCACTGGCAGTCTGCCGTTGTAGTTATGATAGCTATAGGGAGCTCACCAGTGGACCGGGCTGTCTTGCAAAACTGATAAGCAAGTGCCCTGCTCATTAGTTAGTTGCACCTGTTCTTCCCTAGTGCCTGCCCATTAGCCTAGCAAAAGAAAAGCACGAAAGCTAATGATTACCTTAGCTTGGTTTCTAAGGAGCCTGGCAGTTGTAAGTGTACTAGCAACAAATATGGGCTCCTGTCCTTTATAGAGAAAGCATAAACAAGCTATTTAACTTCTGTGCTTCTGTCTCCCTACTGAAAAGTTAGGAAAGCCCTAAACTCATTAGTAGCATTTGAAACTCCAAACTCATCCGGGCTCGGTGGCTCAGCCTGTAATCCCGCGCCTTTGGGAGGCTGAGGTGAGTGGATTGCCTGAGCCCGCGGGTTCGAGACCCGCCTGGGCAAGCGAGACCTCATCTCTACAATAAATCAAAAAATTAGCCGGGCGTGGT
>CAUYQG010176064.1:0-21952 GCA_963574415.1 Tarsius wallacei | reverse complement strand
ACCTACTAAACCAGATATGGGTAGAAGTGCTGTGTGGGACTCCCAGCCTGGCAGATTCAGCAGATGAGTGACTCTTCTTGCTTTTTGCCCTTATTCGTTCTTTTCATCAATCAGTATTTTATCATGAAGCAAGATGGAGATTGAATCCATGTACAAGAATGGTAGAGCAAGAAGACAGAAATCTCCTTCTGAAGACAGGACGGAAACCCCATCCCAACCCTGGAATGACCATCTCCAGGTTGACCTTATGTAAGAGAGAAATCTATTTTTATTAGTGTAAGTCACCATTGTTTTCCTCCTATAGACAGCTGAACCTATTAATCAATTCAAGATAACCATTCTACTAACAAGTTAGTCAATGTCTTAAAACAGAATCTCCTATACAGGGTGTCCATTAAGCCTGGCAACATTATTGAAAGGATGGACTGAAAGGTGAAAAATCACTTTGATTTGTTCCTAAGTCTTAACACAATGACGAGAAAGTAGAAACTGTGTCCTGGAGGAATGCATACTCCAGATAAAGATGAACTTTGCTGACTTTGTCTTTCTAGAAACCCAAATCCCTCAAGCATGACCAGTATATGTCCATTGTAATTTTTTACTTTTTGAGTCGGAGTCTCACTCCATTGCCCAGGCCAGAGTGCAGTGGCTCTCTCATGGCCATCCCAGCATCGACCTGTCGGGCTCCAGTGATTCTTCCACCTCAGCCTTCCAGGTAGCCAGAACTATAGGCACACACACTACCACACCCAACTAATTTTTTTTTTTAATTGTAGAGACGAGGTGTTGTCAAGTTGCCCTGGCTGGTCTCTAACCCGCGGGCTCAGGCAATCCACTCTCCTTGGCCTCCCAAAGTGCTGGGATTACAGGCTAAGCCATTAAGCCCTACCCATTGTAGTCATAACAGACCCTTGAAGGTGATAAGACCGTGCTACCCAGTGCCTGGGAACCAGACTGCCCTCCCAGGGTGTGCAAATCATCCACAAGTGGTCAGCAAGGAAGTCGTGGCAGTCATGTCTACTTGATTGCAACATCTCCAGGGGAGAGGATTTATGCTGGGAGCTCGAGTGGCTACGGGGCCACAATCATCTCAGAGTGCTGGCCCTCTTTCCATCTGTGGGAAGTCAACTTTTCTTAAATAAGTCTTTTCTTCCTTCACCTCCTTTTATGTCGCAAATCTTTGCATTACTGGTATCTCTGATTACCAATGTGCACCCCTGGCACTCCTCCACACACTCTGCTCCTAACAATTATAATACCAGACTATTTTTTCTGCAGATTGATGAGATCCTTTATGACATTATACAAGCACCTGTGTTTCCAGAGTTTCTATACATCCTACATTTTATGTATCTTTCCCAAGACATCCTAGCCTTCATATGTCATTATAAATATAATATATAAATAAATAAATATAATCTTGCATTTCAAATATTTTTACAATCCTAAAGCCTTTTCTAAATCACTAATGATGTTCCTCTCACATTCAACTGTTAAACATCTCTGAGGAACAAATAATATTCAAGAGCCCAGGAAAATGTCAAGTTAGGAGCTTTGGGAAAAAAAATTGGAAGAATCTATCATTAAAAGGAAGGAGAAATGTTGTAGTCAGCTATTAGAAATAATGTGAATTGGCCATTTGTCACTGCCTTGCTAAACTATGTTCCGGCCATGTATTCTTTGAGTTATGGCCAGGCCATGTCTTCCTCTCCGATCTTGGGGAGATGAATGTCTCTCTCTCTCTCTCTCTCTCTCTCTCTCTCTAACTTTCTAGCCATTGCTTTGTTAAACTCTGGTGTGTCCACATGGTTATTTGAGCTATGACCACCATGTTTCCTAGCTTTGGTCCTTCTCCTACCTTGAGGAGGAGGTGAATCTCCTCTCTCTCTCTTTCTCTTTGCAATTTACTTTCGAAATAAACTATATTTTCAAATATAAAAATAACATGAGTTATGCCAGTAAACTCAGTAGTCACTCTAAAGGGAATGTTCTGTATTTGGTGCAGGAGAAAAGTAAACCATGAACAGCTAGACTTTAACTCAGCTGAATTCAGATTCAGGGAGGGGCTAAAATCAACAAGGGTACCTGCATAGTGAACATTTATATGCCTAACCCTGAATTGTACCCAACATCTTTAAAATAAAAAAAATTTTAATTGAGGGCAGACTACATTGCAAGTAACTTTTCATAAGAGGGCTGACCTTAGGTATTGACATTATAACAATATTGCATGACCGCCAACTAATAAGTAACTAGAAATGGAGCTTTATTTTGCCTTTGGAAAAGGGTCTGAGGGAAGGTTAATATAAAGTTGTACCACAAACGGTGAAATATACAGGGAGTGCCGAAAAAATGTATTCACAATTTTAAAAAACGATGTTCATTCAAAAGATGGCTTTAATCAAATGAATGCAAGCTGCACCATGCGACAGGCAGGACACTCAAACAAAATGGCAGAAACACGATTGAATGAATGTCCTCCTATACGTTGCCACCGTAATTTAATTCAACTTCAAAAAAAAATACCTAGATAACATCTCTTAAAATGTGGATACATATTTTTGGCACCTCCTATATAAAACAATTCAATTGAAATTGTGCTCACAAACGCTTCTACGTTTGGTGCCTGTCTGTCATTTCTTCTCTGGGTTTTGCTTTAAATTGATGTGAACAGTAAGTCATGAAGCTGTAGGTCCTGGTCCCCACAGACACTGCTCTAGGACCATCCACAGGTGACAGTGAGAGCATATGAAGTCTGGAGAAACCTGGATGAGATCTTAAGGATCTTGACTTTTATTAAATTCATACAGACAAGCAAGCCTTTCCATTGAAAGATGAGGAAACTCAGGCGCATACCACTGTGATTCGACCAAGGTGACACAAGTAACCAGAGCTGCACCTGTACATGACCCAAGGGGTTCCCTCTTTCAAAGCAATTTCACTTCCGCAATGCCAGTGCTGTCCAATGGTTCACCATGACCCATTCGTCCACAGCTGCGAAAGAGGAAACCCTGTAAAACTCATTCATGATTGTATCTGAAGGTGAGAGTGTCCATGATCTCAGGCATATCCACATACACGAGTGTGTTTGGTGCTTGGAAGACACTCTATGAAATGGAATCACTTTTCTGCATAATTTACAAAAGGAAGGATCACCTAAGAGTGCCCCCCCGCCCCCACCCCAGTCCCCTGGGAATGCAAACTGCATATTTATTCTGTAAAAGTTGTGGTTGAATCCCTTCCAGTCTGGAATTTTCCCTAATTAAATATTTTATTCTTATTATTTGCTGCTTTTAGTGAAAATGGCTGGAATTTGAGCTGTTCCCCAGCCTCTCATCTTCTCTCTATGACAAGGGACATATGCTGAGGAGGGCCTACTACAGTTTTGCTGAAAGCTACACTCAGCACATCTGGTGAGGCCCAGCATGCCCCGGACTCCATAGTCACTTATAATTCTGAGAGAGCAGTGGCAGCCCTCCAAGAAGCCAAGGCAAGAATTGGTCAAACACATAAAAATCAACATCTGAAGAAAATAATCAGAATTGTAAGCAACACTTCATAGAGAAAAAAAAATGCCAGGCTACTAACATTTAAAATTTGAGCAAATTCCAATATGCTTTGGACTGTTAAAAAAAAAACAGATGAATCCTCATCTTAAAGTTTCTTGAAGAGTTTCTTTTTTTTTTTTTTTTTTTGAGTTGGAGTCTCACTCTGTCGCCCAGACTGGAGTGCAGTGGCTGCTCTCGGCCACCACAGCCTCGACCTGCTGGGCTCCGGCGATCTTTCCGCCTCAGCCTTCCAAGTAGCTGGAGCAACAGGCGTGTGCTACCACGCCCAGCTAATTTTTTTGATTTATTGTAGAGATGAGGTCTCGCCAAGTTGCCCAGGCAGGTCTTGAACCCGCGAGCTCAGGCAATCCACTCACCTCAGCTTCCCAAAGCGCAGGATTACAGGCTGAGCCACCAAGCCCGGCTGAAGAGTTTCTTAAAGAGCTTTCTCAGTTTGGCTTTAGTAACGAACAACAAAATTGAAGAAATTGATTGCACTGTAGAAAAATACAAGGTATTCTCTTTAACTGATCTTTTTAAATATCTGATGAATATAATTCAATGAGACTTTAGAACAGTAGGCTATCAGGCAGCCGGAAGATACTATTATTTTGAATATGAGTAGCCAGGCAGGTCTAACTAAGAATGACTGAAAAGCTATTGCATTACTATCGAAAGAGAAAATATAAATGACATCTACCACTCTTGACTGTGGCATTCCTCGGAATGATATAATACCAGAATAAAAGAAACATCAGGATAGACATTTTTTGGGGTAGGAAAATCAACATTATATGTGTAGTAAATATTGACACACACACAAGAACACGTGCACATGTATGCATCAGATACTATGTGATCAATCGTCAAAGAAATTTCCAGATTTGAAACTGAGTATTTGTCAAGCATTAAAATTTTTGCAAAAATGATTCATTGGGGACTGTGCTTCCTAAACCAGCATTTTCTGAAACATGTTCCAAAGTTCAACATTTCTTGAACAATTCTGTGAAGTGTCACATAAAGACTCAATAAGAGTACAGTGATCCTCATGTTAAGCAAAGTTAGGTTTCTTCACTGTGGGATCCTGTAACTTGCAAATCTGTATTGTCTGTTTCAAGAAGAGAACATAATGTTCTTTGACTATGTGGCCTGTTTGCTATGGCCTGGTGTTCTATGGTCACTTTGAACCTGTGATTAAATACAGGTGCATAATTCTTCCAAGATAAGTGAATCTTGTTTCTGTCATTGGTTTGTAATGTGCCTACCTTACTGAGTCTCCTTAAATCTACACAAAAGAAAAAAAAAGTATCTCTCTACTTTTTCCCTAGGTCCATCACTGAATACATGAAAACAATAGCAAAAAAAAGTCACCTTGCCTTTTCATCAAGGAGTGTGAATGAGAGAGAGGACAGAAAGACAGCTGGAAGAAGAGTGAACCAAATATATTTTTAGCTTAATGATAGCTGTAATGTTGGCAGAATAATAACTCATCTGTCATCTGGGTAAAATAGTCCAGGACACGAGGATCTGTGTGTTGGCTGGATGGACCAGGCACTGGGATTCACAGGCATCCCTCTGCAAATAGTGTAATGCGTGGGTCAGATAGACACACACATATGCATATACATTTTCAAACCTTCCCTTTTTTCTTTTTATGTTTCACGGACACTTTCGCATTTGCCAGAGTCCTCGCCATATAGCCCTTAAAATCTGCCACAGAAAGAACGTGAGACAAATGGCTCATGTAAAAGTCTCCCCAAATATTTGCTTTCCTCCTCACCAGGTCAATAGCCCAGTTCATGGCATTCTCCCAACATCCCCACCCACTCCCGAAGCCTTTAGTGGCCATGGCAAAGAGAAGATGATGTCCTTCATTCTCTTGCTGCCACAGATGTGCACGTGGACAGGCAGAGAAAACCTTGAGGTTTAACCCTCGTGAGTCCTTCTTGCTTCCTGGGGTTCATAATCAGGCTATAGGAGCTGCATTGTGGTTCCCAGGTCACACTGAGGCAACACCCCTAGGTCAGTGGACTGGAGGAAACACATGAGAGAATTCAGAGACGAGAAGCTAATGGAAACCGAAGTGAGTCTGGAAGGCAACAGACAGTGGATGCCAGCAGTACCCAATGAGGAGGGCCAGCAGAGGTCAAAAAGTAACCTTCTCACCAAAGACATAAAAGTTCTCATACCACTAGATGTCATCTCAAGGAAGATGGCAAAGAGAGGAAAAGAGCAGCATTATCTCAGAAAGATTGCATACCATCCACTGTATGATTGAACTATATTACCAACTCTATAGGGGTAAAAATTAATTTTCTTTCCAACTAATTAGCAAGTGAAGGCCAAGGAGGAAGCAAGAATTATTATCGACTAAACAAAGATATTCCATTTTTCCTTCACATCTGAAATGTGGGAGAAATTGAATCTACCACCCCATGTTTTTCCTTCAGGGAATCAAGGTATAAAGAATATGTCCTCATTAAGAATCTGACTCAAGTGTGGGAAAATACCCAACCCCATCATCCCACATTACAGATCAACATCCGTTTTTGCCTGGAAGAAGAAACTTGCTGTCAACAGAAAACATATTTATGGTCTAGTCAAAGCTCAATTTCTTGGTCATCACCACTTACTAAGAAAACTTGTTGCCATGAAGGAAAAGAAGTTAATTTTGTTCTCTGTTAAGTGAAATAATCACAAAATAGCCTCAGTTAAGTCCAGTTGTGTCATGACCTGTCAACATCTAGACGTGCTTTAAATCTTCCTCAATTCTTTGATGTTTAAAGAAATATGACAAACAGGGAAAATAATGCGATTTAGTTCAAGTACAAGAGCATCTAGTTCTGTCAGAGATCTACCTTGTGCTTCTTGGCAAGCCACACAATCTTTCTGATGTTTCTCCTCATGTAAAAAAGGTAGAGCTAATACTTTTATATCTGTAATTTGTCATGTGTTACGAGTATTACCAAGTTGAAGAAGAATGGACACAATAAAGATTCCTGCCTATTTTTAAGCAAAAATTTGTAGCTCTGCCTTCAATGGTGCTCAGCAACCTGGCACACATCCTATTGAACAATGAATCAAAAGCAGTCTGGAACACTTACTAAAAAAATAGGTGAGCTAGTCTATTTGGATTCTATCCCTGAATGGGAGGAGTGAGAGCCAATCCATCATGGATGGGGACTGTTTTCTTGGCGGAGATACATGGACATTCTTAAATGTTGTTAGCTCCAGTCATCATAATACTGTAAGAAAGGGATGGGCAGTAGTGGGAAACTGTCAGGGGAGGGCGGGGTGGGATTGGCAGTAGTGGAGAACTGCCAGGGCAGGGGGAGGGAGGGGGCATACCTCATCAACAAGAGTACCCGCATAATGAACATTGGTATACCTAACCCTGAATTGTACCCCACATATTAAAAATAACATTTTAAAAAAATGTTGTTAGTTCTTGCAGTAACCACAAACAATTTGTGATGTCTGTGAACCCCAGAAGTCACTTACTTCAGCTAGAAAATCTATCCAAGAATGAATTGGGGTCTTCACCTCACGTACCCCAAAATTGGAGGATCCAGATTCTGTAATGAATATATAACATAATAAGTGACATTGAACTAGACATTGTGCTTATTCCATGTGTAACAAGTAATGGCAGAGACTACTAACTGAGTCCGAGTATCTAGGACACATGGTTACCGACCTGATGTCTACATTTTGCAGCCATGCTTCCAAATAATCAGCTGCAGCTACATGACAAATTGTGACCAACAGGATGTAAACAGAAGTGATTTGTGCAACATCCAAGATGTGATCTTAAAGTCATTAAGCAGTTCCTTATTCCCCCATTTTTTCTTCCTGCTAGCAGAATTGTTGGTAATGCAATAAATTATAAGCGTCCAAATAAATAAAGGCAATACTCTATGGATGGTGACAGAATAAAACAAATGAAAGAAACTTAGGTCCTTGACATCACGAAATGGCAAATACAGACCTCTGCTATTTATACCAGATTATTGAGTGAAAGAAAAATAAACTTCTATCTTGCTTACATTGATATTATGTGGGGTCTTTATTACAGTGTTCAAAGTGATTTCTAATTAAAAGAGGGGTGCTACTTGTCTGGGCTTTCCTAATTAATTCATTCAGCAAATAATTTCTGATTATATACTAGGTTTGAGGTACTAGAGGTAGAAAGTTTACAGCTTATAAGACAACAAGAAATATCAGTCATCCTGGAGCACTTTCCACATATTTGTGTTCACTGTACACAAAGAGAACAAAGGAGAAAGCCATCAATTCTCCATGTAGGACCAAGAAATGGAATTCTGGATAAAGGATATCAATGGGCCTGGGAACTCTCTAATTCAGCCACTTCTGTTAACAATATTTAAAAGGACTTATTTTTTTTTTTAATTGGAGTCTCACTCTGTCGTCCAGGCTTGAGTGCAGAGGCACACTCACGGCAATTCCAGCGTCGACCTGCTGGCCTCCAGCAATCCTTCCGCCTCAGCCTTCCAAGTAGCCAGAACTACAGGTGTGCACGGTTCATTTTTGATTTCTTGTAGAGATGAGGGCTTCGCCAAGTTGCCCGGGCTGGTCTCAAACCCGCAGGCTCAAGCAATCCACTCACTTTGGTCCCCCAAAGTGCTGGGATTACAGGCTGAGCCACTGAGCCCAACCGAAAGGGCTCTTTTAACAGTACTTTGGTAGCAAAATAAAACACAAAGCATTACCTCTGAAGCGCACACACATACACACACACACGTATATATACATAAATATATAAATTGATCATATATATATATATATATATAAACACACAAGCGGCATCTACAAGTATTATACTGAGGTTGATATCTCACTCCTTCCTTTTAACTCTGAAGTACCTCTTATTTGACTCTTTGCAATATGTCTTAACTTTGCTCAAAGACTGAAAGTGCTTGACAGAAAAGGGTTATGTCCCGATAGTAAATTACACCATGCTTGGGATATAAAAGGTGCTTGGTATGTACTTGTGAATGAGTGACCATCTTAGTTTATTTTCTGCTGCTACCACAGAATACCACAGACTGAGTAATTTACAATGAACGGAAATGGATTGTCTTGTGGTGCTGGAGGCTGAAAAGTCCAAGGCTGAGGGACCAGCATCCACCAAGAGCCTTCTTCAGGCACCGGCAAGTGACTCAAGAGCAAAGAGAGGAGAAGAGAAACCAAGAGATTGAACTCTCAGCCTCAAGCCCTTCCATAGTTGGTATGAATCCATTTTTGAGAGCAGAGTTCTTTTGTTCTAAATGCTTCCTTCTAGGTCCCACCTCCCAACCCTGTTTCGCTGGAGATTAACTTTCCAACACATGAACTTTGGGCACACATTCACACCACAGCAGTGACAATGACTGAGTAAATGACTCAGTAAATGGCTTTTCAGAGTCACACCAGGGAATGACAGAAGGGAAATTGAATACCGATTTTCTTCCTGAGTGGGTGCTCATGGAATAAACTGGCTTATAAACAGAAAATTAGAGCCATTAGACATAACATGTAACAGCCCCTTATACATAAAAGTATCATTTGTTTATGAAAAATGCCTCCATGACTGTTATGAGAAAAAGTTCCTTGACTTGTCCAAGATAATGAAATGCGGCAAAGGACAAAGTTGTGTTTCTTTCAGACTCATTGTCATTGCAGGTAAGCTGTTGCATGGAAGTCCATTTGTTTTGCTGAATTCTTAAATGTTGTGAGTGCTGCTTTACCAAAACTTACCCTGTAAGCATAAATGGCAATGAAATCCTAAGAGCATTCCTAAAGAATCCATAGCCAACTCATGACCAAACCAGGTTACCCTTAGAGCTTAAGAGGAATCGTGAACATGGGCTGCCGATATAAATACCTGAGACCCGTTTGGAATAAGCATATTTATTGGGATTTATGAATGATTATGGAGAAACCATATTAGAACTGAAAAGGAATTTACAGAGATTGTCAAACACAAGTCCCTCGTTTCATGAAAGTGTGTTCACACTACACCATATATCGATTAAACTAAAAATCAAAAGCATAACGTATCACATAGAAACAGTACCCACAGGGGATAGTAATAGGCGTCCTGGTTTCTATTTTTTAGAATCACTTGTTTTGTATCATAAAGCCAAAGGTCCATCCAAATACCGACAGCCCAATGAAAAACAGCTGTCACCCTCCTCAACAGAAATGGCCTTAGAGGCCTCTCCCTTCAACATAAATGATCAGGGGATATTGACTGTTTTTCTCTGAGATATCCTTTATGATACAAAACAAATATTTCCAAAAAGTAGGAAACAGGATGCCTATCACTATCCCCTGTAGGTACTGTTATGCTTTCAATTTTTAGTTTAATCGAAATAGGTGTAGTGTGAACACACGTTCATGAAACGAGGGACTTGTGTTTGACGATCTCTGTAAATTCCATTTCAGCTCTAATATGATTTCTCCACAATCATTCATAAATCCCAATAAAAACGCCATCCCAAGGAAAGTCAATACAACCTTACTTAAATTTCTGCCCTCTCCTTTTTTGTCAGCCTTTTTACAAAGTAAGTTATTAGAGATTTTCAAAAGACAATTTCCAAGTCAACAGTGGCAAGGACATACAATAACGGTAATACTAATTTGTAATGAAAGGGAAAATGCTATTTCATACAGCAGTTACTGAGGATATGGAGGAAACTCTACACATCCCAAAGCCTTGATGTTTCCAAATTCTGTACAATTATAATTTAAACAATTACTAAATTTGCTCTGCAGTTTAATCTCATATCTGCTGTTTTTGTATGAGCTGCACAGGATCTCAAATAATGGACGTGCTGAACTCTAACCATGGGGCAGTCAGAGAAACAGCCTTAAAACAGTCCAGGATAGGCAAGGAGGATCCAGGCATGTTCAGCATTTTCCATGTATTCTGAGCAATTGGAATTGTAAACGTATTCTGCCTGGGATCATTTAGGGCATAGAACTTAGTACTACTAGAAGAGACTGATTTAAAGGCCGAGTCACTGTGTTCTAGGGGAGGATTTTAAGTTCTGAGGTTCTGAGACTTAATTTGGCCATTTTCTGGACGTCTGCTAAATCCTTGGCCATTATTTTTCTGGAAGTAACATGTCAAGTTTCCCTGTTAATCACTCTCCAAATGCATATCTATTCCCACACAGTGCATTAATAAATGGCAATGAGCCTAATTATTCACCTCTTAGTGGGTGAAGATTGAGGAAAAGAGAAAATGAAAAGAATAACATTTCCCTTTAAACACTGTGGTGCAGAATCTCTATGCTATAGTCTTATGAACAGAAATTTAGCCTTGTATGTCTGTGCGATGGGATAATTTTAAGTAATAGCCAGCATTTCTTTTCACCCATAATTCCTTGCTCCCATACCTACAGTCTCTGTTCCCTACACATAACACCTGACTAGACCTTGCAATTAGAGAAAGCAATCCCCCAGAAAGAACTGTTTCAGCAGACAAGCAAAGAAGGAGAAATCAGATAATCTCCGCTATGTTAAAATGGTATATAAGGCCTTAGAAAATTAAACACATTCAGAAAAAAATGATGTTACATTTTCTTGTGCACTCCAACTTAAGAGCATGTAAAATTATTGTGTATTATTCCAGTAATAATGAGATAATTTGTTTGTTTTCCGCAATAACAATACACATTTATTTGAAGTGTTCGAACATGCCTAGGTAGGACTCAGACATCTACAGTGTACTGAGCCTTCACACCTGAGACATCCTCACTGGCTTCCCTGAATCCTGACCCATTTCCATGTTTTCAGTGTGAGACAACAGCCCAAAGCATCAAGATGTCTAAGAGTCTCCATTCACCCTTCCATGCTAAGGTGTCAGCATCTTTTCATCAAATTTCAAAGAGAAATTTTCCTACGTATGAGAAATGTGGAACTTTCCAAAGAGTTCCTAAGATCCTCTACTGCAACCAATGCTCATCTACGACATGAGGGGTCTGGATTCTTCATTAGACACAGTTGCATCTAACAATATTTGATTTCATACCAACTGTTTCTTTAGGTCTTGTCTTATTGTTTTCTCCTTTGCTGAATATTCATCCCACTATGTCAGAGGATTCATAGGAGGGTGAAATGAGGTAGTGGCATTATAACATTCCTAAAACTTTCAAGCACATCGAGTTATTGGGATCTGAAATTCAGGAACTCAATCTCAAATTTTCAAAAGGACAATCTACGTCTTCATGTTTGCCAGGTTGAAACTTTTCTTTTTTCAACATTGTGGACTCTTTGTTTTTGAATTTCAAATACCATGGAATTAAACCAGGATAATTCAAATATCATGGAATTAAACCAGGATAATGTTAAATGTCAAGGAAATAAACCAGCTGAAGAAAGCAAAGAGTGGTGACCGTTGAGAAGACCCCCTTTTTTTTTTTCTTCATTTTAAAGATGTAGGGTACAATTCAGGGTTAGGTATACAGATATTCATTATACAGGTACCCTCGTGGATGAGGTGTGCCCCTCCCTCCCCTGGCAGTTTCCCACTACTGCCAATCCCTTTCTTATGTATTATGAGAATTGTCCAAGGTCCACTTATGAGTGAGAACATATGATACTCTGTTCTTTGTTTCTGTGATAGATCACTGAGTATGATAGACTCTCAGTCCATCCAAGTTTGTCAAAAAAGACTTTTTTTCATTGTGGAAATGGCCATGGCCTTGGTGTTTGGTTAGTACTGAAATTTCTTCTTGCAAGATGCTGTTTTCTAAATCATGCAGATGAGCAGTGATCCACATTCAGATTCCGGTGACATTGCTAGTAATTTGCAATTAGAATCATCTATTATGCCTCTGGGATACCGATAATATCCTATTTATTGAACTGAAAAGGGCTTCCATGGTTGAGCCCTCTTTGTGATGATATACCAAGCTTTCATTTATGATGTCTGCACTTGTTCGCATGTGAGTTTTACTTCATTTAAACATTAAAAAAAAGAAAAGAAAAGAAAAGAAAAGAAAAACTGTGCAACTAGGAAGCTCAAAAGACCCTCCTAACTCTGTGCTCCTCTTTGGACTTCAAAAATGAATTAAAAAACAGCTAAATGCAATGAAAGAGACTATTCTCATCTTTAAATATTACAGTTTTAAAAAGCATTTCCATATTCATATAATTCAGTGATTGATTGAGTGCTTCCACTTTGAAAAAGAAACCAAATTTCAAAGCAGATAAATGACTTCTTCAAGGTGGTTAATTTAAAGAACTTCAGGATTATGTCTTACCTCTCACGTTTTTTTTGTCTCTGAGTAGAGTCGTCATTCCACAATCTCACAGCTAACTCTCTATTACATGAACCCTTATTAAAATGTGTCCTGTTTTTAGGCCAAAAGGCAAAAGCTATAGAATTAGCCCAATAAACCCCAAAAACGACATTTGATAAATCCCATCTATTCTGTATTTTAAAACATTCATTGTTAAATCTTTTTAACATGGTAAACAATATTAATCTCAAACTAGTAGTTGACAGTTTAAAGGAAGCATGATGGTTCAAGGTGAAAACAACTGGACAATATTCACAATTACCACCATTTAACATTGCCCTGTAAGTGCAATCTAATGCCACAGAGGGTAAAAGTATTTTTTTAAAAGAGACACTGTTATTATTATTTCATTTTGACATGATTAAGTACCTGGAAAATCCTAGAGAGTCTGGACAAGACTTTTAAAATAAATAATAAGAGAATTTAATATAGTGAATAAAATAGTAAGTACCATCCAAGTCCTATGCAAGTTATAAAACTTCACCAAGAAATGAAAAAGGTGACTTGAATAAGCACAGAAATATACCAAGTTTCCAGTAAATAACTTGCTGTAAAAGCGTTCACTGTGGCACTATTTATCATAATAATAAAAACGGAAGCCAAATAAATACTTGACAATAGGGAATAGGTAGAATAAAGTATAGTAGAGTCATATAAGGCAGCATGAACAGCCATAAAAATATATAAAAGAAAAATATTTCGTGGCTTACAAAAATGTTCAAGGTGGACTGTAAATTTTGTAAAAGCAAGTCACAAAACAGTTTTTTGTAAAAAAAAAAAAAGTATATTTCGTGTAAACACACTTACAAACATGTTCTCAAAAAATAAAACTGAAGGCCAAACCGCTAAATATGTAGTAGTATTATAGATTATTTTCATTTTTTTCCCTTTGGTTTGGCTGCAACTATTTTTTGTTTATATGCATTTTTTCATTTTGTACATGTACTGTATTTACAATAAGAATTAAAACAACACACATAATTATCTTCAAAAATATATAAATTCTTCTATTGTGGTTGGAATAGATCTAATGCAGTTATTCCTTTCCAAAATAAACAAATAAAATTAAAAACAAAACCTCAATAGCATAAGTTGGGTTCTATCTGTTGAAATTTTATTGTATTTATGTGTTTTTAGTCAAGAGTCATCTTTATGGCAAAATATTATCCCAAACTACAGAACATAATAAGAAGTTTTATCGTTTTTATCACAAGTAATATTTCATTATTTCAAAGATAATTCTCTATTAACTAAGTGAATTATCATCCCAACTTTTTGAGACAAGAGATTATCCTTATTTACAGATGAAGACTTTTAGGCACAGAAAATTCTGGAGAGTAAACACAAAGGTAGCTAATACTATTATTTGTATAAGTAGGACTAAAATTCAGAACTGTAAACTTTAAGCTCAAATGACTTTAAAAATAGATTTCACTTCAAATATTTATTAAATGTACCCCAAATGCCACATGCTGTGTTTTGGAAATTGTATATAGAGGTGATTAAAATGTCACACAAGTTTAAAACAAATTGTAAGGGTATTATAAACTCTTGAGATAGAAGAGCTGGTGTTAGCTTGGGTTCTTATTTTAATAATACTCGAAAGCTGAAGTGCTGGTGTCAAATAATTCAAATATAGATCCGATTCCTTAAAACCGTTCACCAAGAATATCTGGCCCCTGAAACAGAGCCTCAAAAGATAATCAGTCTGAGTCCTCGGAAATATACGGGAAAGGAATTTCTCCTTTTTAGAAAACCCATCATCTTGACTTAGAGAGTTAACCTTCCTTTTAAAGAATTCATCTCATAAATGATGCATTTCATGCATGCGTACATAGTGACATAGTTAAAACACAATCAATATGCTTTCAAGAAATATACCCCAGCATAACACACGATTTGTTTTCAAACATTTTCTTCACATGTAACATTTGCTTTGGATGATGATGAATAAGTGAGCAAAATATGACTTAAAAAATTTCTCTCATGATACACTTAACAGTCTTGGAAAAGCTTCACATGCATTATGCCTTGCAACAAACACTCACATTTATAATCTAAAATTCTCATTTGTGCTGAAGGCAGGTTCATTCTTTCACGGAGGTCATGAAAATTTAATCGAGTGTGTGTATGTGTATGAGAGGGGAAGGGGACAATGAGATATATGGTCATTCACTTGCCTATTACACGACCAGAAAGGGGACATCATTCTTACTCTCAAATTTCTCAAGCAATAGATTTTGCAGTGAAGTTGCCAACTGATGGGAGGGTTTTAGGACTTTTGTGACACATAAAATTTGCTGAGAAAAGACAGAGCTCTCTGAGTGATTCCAATTTTCCATCTCCTGAACATTCAGAACGTTCCAGGGGAAACTCCACCTGTTTTTTCCTTGTCTAGAACGCATCTTCCTCCTGTGGGTTATTGTAATGAGCTCAATAACAGCCTCCATTACTAATTACCTTGGTGAAAAATAGAAATCCTACCACCCAAAATGCAGCTCCTCCATTTTTTTTCTTTCTTTCTCCTATACAGTCGGCTGAGAAATTGATGGCATATTATTTTCCAAATCAATTTCCCCAAATGAATCACAGAACTCTGAGGCATGGGTACACATGAAAGAAAGTTAAATAAGAGGGAGAATTTGAGGTAAAAATCGAGCAGTTCAGTGGAAAGTGAATGTATTACCTTGGCTGCAAAGGGCTCACAAATCTGAAGGGAGTCATTGTCGAATGCCACTGGTTTGTGCGTACACTATTATTTAAGCATCTGATTCTGGCATGTTTCTCAGTGGATGCCGCAAGTTCCACCTGAGCTACGTTTACTGTTTTACATGGAAATAAATCTGCATCTTATGTGCAACGGAGCAGCGCTGGACTATTCCTTGTAGGCACATACATGGCTGAGGTTGCCTAACATCGAGATATTTAAGGTTCTTTTAAAACCACGCCTTCGGGAACCGATTCGAAGACAGACTCTGCATGCCAGTAAACTTTCTACCGTCCATTTTTAAAATGGAATTTCAAATGATAAGACATTAGATGATCATTCCACAAATATGTCCTTCCTCTCCATTCACACCATGAGCAGAGTGTACTTTTCTCTGTCAGTAACATCAGCCTTGGCCTTGAGACCTGCCTTGGTTAGTGGGAAACTCAGAGACATGACAAAAACAAAGGCATATTTCAGTGGGACTTGGCTTTTGTCATTACCAGGGAAAGAACATGCTTAAGGAGCCCATGGTTCCAAGAAAGATAAGAGACTCCAAGCAGACTTGAACTCAGCCTGTGATTTGGAACCCAGCCCAGTTAAGCCCAGTCGACCTTCAGCCAATGCACAAATATGTGAAGTCGGAGACTTTATTTTACACCACTGTGTGTGAGGAGGTTTGCTACTCAGAATTATTGTGGTCCTCATTGATGGGTACTTATCTTGCAACAATACATGGCAAAAGTCATAATTGTAACATACAGATAAGTCCTTACACTGAATTTAAAGTAGTTACAATATAACAAATTTGATAAACAACCACACTGTGTGCATATAACTAAAAATTTGATATATGCCAATCAATCAACTATCAATATAATATTGTATTTCTTTTTTTATTATTTTTATTTTATTTTATTTTAAAGATGTGGGGTACAATGCAGGGTTAGGTATGCAAATGTTCATTATACAGTTACCCTTGTTGATGAGGTGTACCCCTTCCTCCCCTGGCAGTTTCCCTCAACTGCCAATCCCACGTTCCCTAGCAGTTTCCCACTACTGCCAATCCCTTTCTTATAGTATTATAACAATTGTTCAAGGCCCACTTATTAAGTGAGAACTCGGGTCTTTGTTTCTGTGATAGGTCACCAAGTATGATCGACTCTAAATCCATCCAAGTTGCTGCAAAGTTCATATGTTTGCCTTTCTTTATGGCTGCATAATATTCCATTGTGTATATGTGCCACATTTTTTTTATCCAGTTCAGTTTCGATGGGCAGCATGGTTGGTTCCATGTTTTTACTATTGTGAATAGAGCTGCAACAAACATGCGTGTGCAGGTATCTTTTTTGTAGAATGGTTTTAGTTCCTCCAGGTATATTGCCAGTAGGGGGATTGCTGGGTCATAGTTCTTTCAGAAATTGTCACACTGTTTTCCAAAGAGGTTGCACTAGTTTGCATTCCCAACAGCAGTGTAGAAGCATTCCTTTTTCTCTGCATCCTCACCAGTATCAGTTGTTGTTTTGTTAATGATGGTCATTCTTACTGGGGTTAGGTGGTATCTCAATGTAGTTTTGATTTGCATTTCTCTGATGATGAGTGAAGCTGAGCACTTTTTCATGTTTCCGTTGGCTGCCTGTATATCTTCTTTTGAGAAGTGTCTATTCATGTCTCTTGCCCACTTTTTAATGGGTCTGTTTGCTTTTTTCTTTTCGGTGTGTTTGAGTTCGTAGGTTCCTTGTAGATCCTAGATGCTAGGCCTTTGTCAGATATGCAGTTGACTGGCAAATATTTTTCCCATTCTATGGGGTGTCTCTGCTATCTTGATGGTTTATTTTGCTTTGCAGAAGCTCGTCAGTTTGATGAGGTCCCACTTGTCTATCTTATCTCTTATGGTATGGACACTTAGGTTTTGAACAGGAATGGGTTGCCAGTTCCAGTTTCCATAGGGATGTCTCCTGCATTTTCTAAATCACCATACACAAAACACAAAAATTAACTCTAAATGGATCAAAGACCTAAATGTAAAACCTCAAACTATAAGAATCTTAGAAAATGCAGCAATCAATATAATATTGCATTTCTTAAAGAAGAAATAATTAGGCCTTTTGAGCTAGCAGGAGCTAGCTAAGTTAACAGTCTTCCCTCAAAATACATGGATTAATGTCCCAGTCCAATTATAAGTGAAAAAACCAACACCTCGATCAAGAACAAAATAGGTAGTTTCATTTTGAGTGACCAATGTGTTATTTCTTATCCTGTAGCTTAGTGAGGTGACATTTTCTATGTTAATGGAAAAATAATAGTAATAAGTAACTACAAATTAAAATTGCTAAAAATAATTTGTTGGTCACTTTTAGGCTCCATATTAAGAATCAGACTATATCATTATATTAGAGATTGTTCTTGGAGAAACTTAGCATGATATAAACACGTCCACTTTGAAAATTCTCAAGTGTTTATACAGATGAAAAAGTAATTCTGTTCCTTTAAATCAAATAAAGCTAAGCATGTACAGAAAAAGAAGAGTTAAACTTTTTTGAAAACTTTTTTTAGTTACTACTGTAACACCTTGATTATAACAACAAAGACAATGTCATATAAGCTGCAAAAAAAAAAGCTACTAATAATTTATATCATAATATCTTGTGAAATGGTCTTTAGTTTTAAAATTTATGAGGGAACATATTGAAGTTTTTATTATTCCCTAAAGAAAAAAAAACAAACTTCTAATCTGTTAAAGATTTGATTAGAAAGTTTATCTTTTGAGTCTAAATTGTGAGTCTGAAATGGCAGCTACTGACAAAAACCTTTCGAGCTCCCTCCATGGCACTGTATTTTAAGAGTCCCAGTAGAATAAAATGAGGTCTTACTCGAAGAGTATGATCAAGGAAGGATTAAACAAACACTTTAGAGGAGGAGTCAGGAGGTGAGAACCAATCTGAAAGGTCTGCTTACAATTAGCAAGAAGAGTCTTTCAATTAATTTCTGCTATGCAAGCAACATGATTGCACCCTGGAAGAAGACAAGGCTTCAGTGCATTTCCTTCATGGTATCTGTTCAACGGGGAAATAATTTATCCATGAGCTTAATGCTTATGTTCGACTTATGCATCTTCATGCACCATCTCATGGGTAGTGAAATTTTATTATTAAAGATTCCCCTGGAGTCCTGGACCCTGGTCACGTATGAAAACTTCATCTTATAGCTATGACTTTTGATCTCATCCCATTTTTAAATTAGGTGCATATATTGAAGCAGGCAGGTAGCATGACGAAAGAAAGCGAAGATAGATAGCTTATTCTTTCATCTCTTTGTTTTGACATAAAAGTATAGATTTGGGGCTTAAGGCCTAGGAAAGAAAAAAAAAACTCCCATAATTGGGTAAATCTACAGTTTTTTCAGGAAAATCATGGTTCTCAAAATGTTTTTTAAAAGGTTCCTACTAATTATTAAATACAGCAACAAGGAAAAAGACCGCAGAATGGGAAATGAGATCGTCATCACATATTTTCGTGCAATTTTTAAGGCTTCAGTGACAATAAACTTCATTCCTCACAGTTGAGTCGGACAATACAGTCCAGGACACCCTAAAAAAGGTTTCTTTTTTCACTTTTCATCAGTAAGATGACTAGTAAATATTTGTTCTGTCGACAAATATTGACAGAAAGAATCATTCCCATATTGCCTTCCGTAGAAATAGATGTGGACTTTGAAGAAACAAGAGAGTGGGTTCTCTCTGTAATTTTCTTCCTGATTGAATTCCTTATAATTACATGGGCACAATTTTAATGATCATTGATGACTTCAAATGTCTGAAACAAGTTCTCACTTTGGAAATACTTTATTTGGCAACAACTGAAACCCAAGAACTAGAAGACAAAGCAAGAAAAAACTCAAGTCCTTTTTTTGAGGAAAAAAATACAAAAAACAGAAATGATCTCGCTAGAATCTAAACCATTTCCTATTTCTTGAGTTCTGTTTCCATGTTCCTCCAATATATGTATTTGATGCAAAGAATATAGGATTGAATTAATGTGCCAGATGCCATGAGAAAGTTCTACTTCTAATGAGTTCAAGATCCCAGGAAAATCCACCAAAAAGCAAGTTCACGGTCCGTGAGATAATCCAGGCTATTACTTTTGAAGCAACTTTTTCCATGATAGGATGATGGTAAAGAAAGCAAAAAATATTTCTTGCCCTTTCAGAGGTAAGCTAAAAGGAATCTTTCTAAAACGCAGCAACCCTATCATTTAAACAAACAAAGTATCTAAGAAAGATTAGGTTTGTTTGTAGAAACTTGTATGCTCATGTGCACCAATCAGTGAAGATCAGACAAAGAAGAATAACATTACAGAACTGATATATTCTTCTGGGTTGTCCATACTGGGAATTTTTATAATGCAAATATACAAAGGCTAATCCAGCCTGAAGCATGTATGGTCTGGGTATCCTTTTGGAGAAAAATAATGCAAAATAATAAATATATAATTCGATATGAAAGTCCATGTTTATTTAGAATAACAAAAGCTTCAATTTACAATTTGAAAAGCTGATAAATACCACTAATGCCAAAAATCCAGGAAAATAGTCTAAGAATTTTATTAATTATTTGCCTAATGCACACGTAATATTTTTTCCTACAATTGTTGGCTACATGTTTTTCAAACACCTCATCATATTGCAACGATTTAAAAATACAATTTTGGGAGGTCATGAAGATGGCAGCCGAGCCAGTCGGACTACGCGAGTCCTGGTGTGAGTGAGTGACTGTATGGAAAATTTTGTTTATATGCTGGTGAAAGAGTGGGCATGTGAGTGGCTGACAGAGTGAGGGCTAGGGAGCTAGCCGCCAGGGCTCTCCTGGTGCAGAGGCTGGTGCCACAGTTGCTGGGCTTGGACCCTATCGATTCCTGGAACGCAGAAGCCGAGCACTATTTTCTTTTCCTTTCTTTTTTTTTTTTTTTAAATCAACAAACCCTCCCTGGGAAGAAAATACTGAAAGAGACTGTCTAAGCAGGAGCTCGTGAGAAAGTGGCCAGGCACCCTGGTCCAACAGCTGGTGCTGCAGCTTCTCGGCTTCGTCTCTGGCTCTTCTCAGGTCACAGAAGCCGAGCACCATTACTTTTTTTGAAGCAGACAAAAGTTTTTCTGCAAAAAAGCATCAGGGAGAAACCATTGCCCTAGGCTCTCCCTCACCTTTGCAGCAGAAAAGAGACTTCCGGCTCCTGGCTTTGCCTCACCACTTAAGTGCCTGGCAGGGCACTGGCAGCAGGGGCTGCAGACGGAGTCCAGAGGCAAAGTCCCACGGAAGAGGACAAGAGAGGCGCCCCACCGCCATCTTGAAGGTGGGGCAGAAAAGTGCTCCAACTTGCTCACCACAGAGCAACAGACCCTCTGTGACCAGTGGATCTACCTACTCAGGGATTGATCATGACCCAGAGAGGAGGGACCTGGCAAGTGCTGAGTTCCAGGCACTCCACCCGCTACCCTGATCCAACCACAGGACAAAGGGTGTGACCAGAAAAAGATGAGGAAGAACTCCAAAGAGTGAGTATGGGGCTGACCCAAACTCCCACCTCCCAGCATTCCTCTGAACATCAGACCCACACAACTGGTCCACGACTTAGAGAAACAAACCCAGGTGGAGCCTGGACATCAGTCGCAACAGGAGAACTCCATTCCAGGATAAGCCTGGCTGGACCATCCCCCCGCCCCCCATAAGGAGAGCTCTCCCTGACCATATGAGAGTGGGAGGGGAGGACTGCAGCCCCACCACCTCCACTGCCCCTCCTCCTTCCCTGCTTTGGACACTGAGGATAGACAGAAAATGGTGGCTCTACAGAAGAGACCTGATTAGAGGAACAATTACAGAGCCTGCCACAAGAGGGCAGGTTTTTTTTAAATGTTCAATTTTTTAAAATATTAAAAAAAAAATTTTGACTGTTAGTTCATCTATTTTAAAAATATTTTTCCTTTGTGCATGAATCTGTATGTGAGGGTTTGGTCTGCATCCTCCAAATTTTTTTTCTTTTCTTTTTCTGTTTCTTTCTTCTTTTATTTGTCATTTTCTGTTTGTGTGTGTATGTGAAGAATTGTTATCTTTCAATTTTGTTGTTGTTGTTGGTTTGTTTTTACTCTTTTGTTCTTCTGGTATATTTATTTCATTTATTATAGTTTAAGGTGTGTGTCAATATATCTGTGAGGGTTCGACCTGAATTCCCTTTTTCCCCCTCCAGTCTTTCTGTTTTTCTTCTCTGTTCACTTTGTGCTAGACATGTGTGTGTGTGTGCTTAGTTTTCTTGGGGTTTTTTTGTTGTTGTTTGTTTTGTTTCACTTTGTTGTTATTCCAGTTTGTTTTGGGGTGTGTGTGTATGTCTGTGTGT